>WNWK01004118.1:0-57500 GCA_009830355.1 Cherax destructor
CCTAGTCTGCGAGCAGTACGTTTCAGTGTTCGAAGTTTAAGATCATTGTAATAAGTATGGTTATTATAGGAGGTATGATTGTTATGGAAGTTGGTTGGGTTAAGAGTTCCAGGAGGTTTTTGAGGCGGCACTAAGTAGTTCTGAATACTGCTCACAAGGTCATTGTTAAAGGTCTCAACAGAGGAACACTCATAGGAATTATACCAGTCAGTCACATGTGCAACAAAGTCCTCATGTTGATCAGGGGAACATTAAAACGTTTCCATTTGAATATTCCACCAGGAAGGATAGTATTACCTATATCTAGTGAGGTTAGCCTTGGGAAATGGTGTGATGATATATCTGATACAATGGTAGACTCACAGCTGGCAGAAGTAATGTTGAAGCCAAGACACAGATCAAGGATGCCTCCATAGATATGTGTGGGTTCAAGGTCACCTACAATTTGCACATTATCATGACTATTTAACAGTGACAACAGTTGGTTACCATTACGATTACCAAACTGTGAGCTTCCAATGCTTTTGTGTCTTGCATTATAATCTCCAATTATAAGAGTAGGCTCAGACTGAGCACAAGTTGGGAGCTCCAAGTAATTGAACTTATCAGCAGGAGCATATAAATTAAATATGTTGAGAGCAGTTCCCAATATAAATCCTAACACCATGAGAAGTTGATGGGGAAGTGATTTTTTAATATATAGAACACAAGAGTTAGTAGATTTGAGGTTATATGCAACAAATGATGGCAATTTAGGGGGCTGGGATTTTTCAGGGACTCTGCACTCTTGTAGACACACAATATCAATGGGTTCGGTGGTTACTTTATGATGAAGGTCAGGAAGTCTTTTTCTAAGTGATGCAATATTCCAGCTAAAAATATTAAGTTTATACAAGGACTGATCCATTATAGAAGTCCTGGAATCTGGCTTAGTTTCTCAGCATAATGAAAACAATTTTCATATAAAGAGCAGACCTTATCAATGTCAGCAGTGTTACCCTGGTCCATGAGTTTTCTAAGTGCACGTCCAGTTGTGAGGCCTCGTGGGAGTCTTTGTTTACACAGAGCACGACGCTGTTCATGTGTGAATGTATGATAGTTGGCACTACCACTCAAAATTCCCTCCTCCACTAGCATTACAGACCAGTAGCCCTAACTTCTCACATCATAAAAATCTTCGAAAGAGTGATGAGACGGCAGATTACAAATTTCATGAACCAGCACAACCAGCATAACCCGAACCAGCATGGTTTTAGAGCAGGACGATCATGCTGAACCACTACGACAGAATTACAGAGGCGTTGGAAGACGACCAAAACGCAGATGTGATTTACACAGATTTTGCAAAGGCGTTTGACAAATGCGATCATGGAGTGATAGCGTACAAAATGACGGCCACGGGCATTACCTGGAGTATACCTGGAGAGGGTTTCGGGGTAAACGCCCTCGCGGCCCGGTCTGTGACCAGGCCTCATGGTGGATCAGGGCCTGATCAACCAGGCTGTTACTGTTGGCCGCACGCAACCCGACGTACGAACCACAGCCCGGCTGGTCAGGTACTGACTTTAGGTGCCTGTCCAGCGCCTTCTTGAAGACAGCCAGGGGTCTATTGGTAATCCCCCTTATGTATGCTGGGAGGCAGTTGAACAGTCTTGGGCCCCTCACACTTATTGTGTTGTCTCTTATCATGCTAGTGACACCTCTGCTTTTCATTGGGGGATATTGCATCGTCTGCCGAGTCTTTTGATTTCATAGGGAGTGATTTTCGTGTGCAAATCTGGTACTAATCCCTCTAGGATTTTCATGTATCTCTCCTACCTGTGTTCTAGGGAGTACAGGTTGAGGAACTTCAAGTGTTCCCAGTAATTGAGGTGTTTTATCGCAGTTGTGCGTGCCGTGAAGGTTCTCTGTACATTTTCTAGGTCAGTAATTTCACCTGCCTTGAAAGGTGCTGTTAGCGTGCAGCAATATTCCAGCCTAGATAGAACAAACGACCTGAAGAGTGTCATCATGGGATTGGCATTCCTAGTTTTGAAGGTTCTCATTACCCATCCTGTCATTTTTCTAGCAGATGCGATTGATACAATGTTGTAATCCTTGAAGGTAAGATCCTCTGACATGATCACTCCCAGGTCTTTTACATTAGTTTTTCGTTCTATTGTGTGGTTGGAATTTGTTTTATACTACGATATAGTTTTAATTTCCTCACGTTTTTCATATCGGAGTTAATTTAAATTTCTCACCATTGAAATTCATATTTTCTGCGGCCAATTTAAAGATTTGGTTGATGTCCACCTGGAGTCTTGCAGTGTCTTCAATGGAGGACACTGTCATGCAAATTCGGGTGTCATCTGCAAAGGAAGACACGGTGTTGTGGCTTACATCCTTGTCTGTGTCGGATATGAGGATGAGGAACAGGATGGGAGTGAGTACTGTGCCTTGTGGAACAGAGCTTTTCACCGTAGCTGCCTCAGACTTTACTCTGTTTACTATTACTCTTTGTGTTCTATTTGTTAGGAAGTTATAGATCCATCTACCAACTTTTTCTGTTATTCTTTTATCACGCATTTTGTGTGCTCTCGAGGAGCAGACAGCAATAACAGGAATGCACTACAGTGGATGAAAGACTACCTTATTGGTATTAAAACCAGCACTGTTTCTGGTAAATGTGAATGACTTACCAGAAGCGACTGTCAGATACATCCATGTTTGCAGATGAAGATTATCAGAACTGAAGAAAGAATAAGATCAGAAATAGTGTAGTCTCAGGGAACGAAGAGGCTTCAAACCTCACTCAAGTAGAAAAAGCTAGAGAGGTCCCGTGGCCTGGTAAGCAACACTCTCACTTCACACACTGAGTGTCCGTGGTTCAATCCCCGGCATGCATGTAAACACTGCACAATCCAGGGCAACATGGATTCAGAGTGGGTCGCTCGTGCCTCTCGCAACTACTGGATCACTATGATATGGTCTTGGATGCACTGGAAGACAAACAGAATGCACATGTAATATACACAGACTTTGCAAAAGCCCTTGACAAGTGCGATCATTGTGTAATAGAGCACAAAATATGTGCTAAAGGAATAACTGGCAAAATGGGGAGATGGATCTTCACCTTTCTAACCAATCGAACACAAAGAGTAGAGGTAAACAGAATTAAATCGGAAGCTGCCACAGTGAAAAGCTCTGTTCCACAAGGCACAGTACTCGCCCCCATCCTGTTCCTCAACCTCATATCAGGCATAGAGATGTAATCCATAGCACCGTCTCATCGTCTGCAGACGATACTAGGATCTGCATGAGAGTGTCATCCACTGAGGACATGGTTAACCTCCAAGAAGATATAAACCAAGTTTTCCAATGGGCAACGGAAAACAATATGATGTTCAATGAAGACAAATTCTAACTATTCCGTTATGGAAAACTGGAGGAGATAATTAGAACTGAGTATACTACAAACTCTGATCATACAATGGAGCGAAAAAATTATGTGAGGGACGTGGGAGTGGTAATGTCTGAGGATCTCACTTTCAAGGATCACAACAGTGCCACAATCACAACTGCGAAGAAAATAATAGGAAGGATAATGAGAACATTCAAGACAAGAGATGCCAAGCCAGTGATCCTTGTAAAATCACTTGTTCTCTCTAGGCTGGTGGAATACTGCTGTACATTAACATCTCCATTCTAAGCAGGTGAAATTGCAGATCCAGAGAATGTAACTACTGGGAACGCTTGGAAGCACATGACTTGTACTCGCTGGAACGCAGGTGAGATGTAGACAGCCTATGCTGTCTGTTAGTTTCATATCTCGCGGCACTACGGTGCTGCCCTCTAGGCCTCCTGAGGTCAGTGGGAGACTATGCCCACACAGCCTCACTCGCACGGCCTACATCCTAGGATCAACATCCTACCCCACAGCGGTCTGGCTTTCGGGTCATCCCCTCACACTCTGCCCGTTGTGTACTCACTCCTTCGTCTAATAAAGCCAATCTAGTCTACGGCCATATCTCTGCAACCTAAGCTACCCCTTCGGCACTAAACCGCTGTTCAACAGAATAACAGCATCTACAGTGGTGACAGCAGTGGGATGCTGTGGCGTGGAGTCGCAGGGATGCCACTACCCAGAGAAATTCGACAAATTTCGGCCTGGATCCTGCTTGTACCTGTGTCTGGATGCTGAGACTTGCAGACACGACATCAGGATAACTCGTTGAGAGATGGATGCTGCGAGGCACCGCTGTCCACCAATGTTTTCTAAGGATTATTGCATCGTCGATCAAGGCGGGGTAGCAATGATAAGGCTTCGGAGGCTTCTTACTTTATTTGCAATAACATGAGGGTACACAAGCAGTGTGTTTGTGCCCATGGCCTGGGAGGGCCATGCCTGTGAGGGAGAGAAGAGTAGGCCTTGTTTACTCTAGAATGCCTGGACAAGAAGTGAGGTAGAGGAATGCCCTCTAGGCATGCTGAGGTCAGTGGGACACTATGCCCACACAGCCTCACTCGCACGGCCTACATCCTAGGATCAACATCCTACCCCACAGCAGTCTGGCTTTCGGGTCCCCCCCCTCACACACTGCCCGTTGTGTACTCACTCCTTCGTCTAATAAAGCCAATCTAGTCTACGGCCATATCTCTGCAACCTATGCTACCCCTTTGGCACTAAACCACTGTTCAACAGAATAACAGCATCTACAAAGAGAGATACATCATAATCTACCCCTGAAAATCCTAGAAGAAATGGTCCTTAATCTGCACACAGAAATTGCTCCATATGAAAGCAAAAGACTGGGCAGGCAGGGCAAAAAATCCCCAATGAAAAGTAGGGGCGCCATTGGTACACTAACAGAAAACACAATAAGTGTCCAGAGCCCAAGACTGTTCAACAGCCTCCCACCATGCATAAGGGGAATTACCAATAGACCCCTGGCTGCCTTCAAGAGGGAGCTGGTATTGCGCCCCCTGAATGGAGCCCAATGTATATAATGTATATTTCATGTATATTGTCTTTCATATAATTTTATATTGCTGATATTTTCATCATTAGCTAAAATAAAAACATCTTGCTTTATATTATTATTTGACTTGTTTACCTTCCGGTGCCTTGCTGGAGTTCACGGGAGACTCACGTGATCGCACCTGAGCTTGGGCACTGTCCTCCCTTGATCGCTCTCTCCTCAGCTATTCACCGCTGGACCAGCACCTCTCTCTCCATCTCTCCAGATCTCTCTCATCTCTGGGTGTTTGTTCGTTATTTAGACTGTTTTGGTAGAGTATGGTTTCGCTGGTGAGTCGAAACATACTTCTTGTAACTCTGTGTAACTCTGTGTAACTCTGTGTAACTCTGTTCACAGAGCATAATTCAGACTTAAGTGATTTTTGACGTTTTTCTGAGGTTGTGTCGTATTGACACTTTAAATTAACCCAGATCCCAAGCTAAAGCTTCTGACCTATTTTGTATGGCATCTACGTACTGTTGTAGCCGGGGATTTGGTTATGCTGAACTTAGATTCAGTATTAAGGTAATTTTATGCCTTTCATGAAGGATCTGATGGTACCCAGTTAGGGTCGTTATTTTGTCTCCTTGTTCCTGACGCTGTGCTGCTGCTTGTTATATTATTGTTGTTCGGAGATTCCTCTTACTGTTCAAGCAAGCTATTTCGATTGCCTGGTTGATCAAGAAGATAGATTATTTGAGGACGTTAAGTCAGTCACTGTTTAAGTCGAGTCTTGAGACATAACGAACAACTTGGAGCACATACACACATTTTCACACACTCGCTTGTATATACTAGTATTATTCCTATAATTGATGACACCGTACCAGACGGTACTTAAGAGTCATACTGATAATACTGTACAATTTCTTTTTGTACTACGAGAGAAGTGTAGGAGCTTATATCCTATATCATATAATATTCATTTACTTTGATCCTGTCCACCTAGACAACTTTGTTAATAACTTCTCAATTTTTATTTGGTTAGTTAGTATTCTATCAGTTGCAATCCTAAAGCACTATTAAAATTTATAATAATTTTAAATGATAACTGGACCAGAATACTGACTACTTGTTACAAAATACCTGAAACAGGCTGAATGCTAGAGGGAAGGACCCTTTTAGTATTCTCTGGAGATGTCTATATAGATATCGCTCTTTTTGTAACAGCTGGACAGATACTTAAAGTCGGTGCTGGATCAGCCGGGCTGTGGTTCGTATGTTGGACTACATGCGGCCAGCAGTAACAGCCTGGTTGATCAGACCCTGATCCACCGGGAGGCCTGGTCGTGGACAGGGCCGCGGGGGCGTTGATCCCCGGAATACCCTCCAGGTAGACTGTGCTTGTTTCCTTACACCTGTTGTCCCTGTTCACCTAGCAAGCAAGTAGGTACTTGGGTGATAGTCGACTGGTGTGGGTCGCATCATGGGGGACAAGATTGAATGACCCCAATGGAAATAAGACAGTCCTCGATGACGCACTGACGTTCTTGGGTTATCCTGGGTGGCTAACCCTCCCGGATTAAAAATCCGAATAAAATCCTCTCTCTTATCTTAACATACTACTAGGGGACCCAACATCAACTGAATATCCTCTGCAATAAATGCTCATTTGGTAATTCTATGACTAGCAAGAATTTCAAGTCATTCCCAGCTCAATATATATGTCAGGCCCATCTTGGGGTATGTCAGGCCCATCTTGGGGTATGTCAGGCCCATCTTGGGGTATGTCAGGCCCATCTTGGGGTATGTCAGGCCCATCTTGGGGTGCAGGCCCATCTTGGGGTATGTCAGGCCCATCTTGGGGTATGTCAGGCCCATCTTGGGGTATGTCAGGCCCATCTTGGGGTATGTCAGGCCCATCGTGGGGTATGTCAGGCCCATCTTGGGGTATGTCAGGCCCATCTTGGGGTATGTCAGGCCCATCTTGGGGTATGTCAGGCCCATCTTGGGGTATGTCAGGCCCATCTTGGGGTATGTCAGGCCCATCTTGGGGTATGTCAGGCCCATCTTGGGGTATGTCAGGCCCATCTTGGGGTATGTCAGGCCCATCTTGGGGTATGCAGCACCACCATGGAAACCTCACTTGATAAAATATGTTTAGAAAATGGACAAATTGCTAAGGTATGCAGAGACTAGTCCCAGAGCAGAGGAAAATAAGTTATGAGGAGAGGCTAAAGAAACTGAACCTGATGCCATTACTGGATTGAAGATCTAGGAGTAAATATAATAATGATATACATAACTCATATTAATAACCTTTATTACTACAAGTACATGTACAAGGTATACAAGACTAGGTGACATCAATGACATACTACTATACAGAAAGCCCCTTATTATGCTGAGCATTTCGGGCAAATTAGGTCAATTTTGTCCCAAGATGCGACCCACACCAGTCGACTAACACCCAGGTACCTATTTTACTGATAGGTGAACAGAGACAGCAGGTGTCTTAATGAAACATGTCCCAATGCTTCTAGCCGTACCGGGGATCGAACCACGGACCTCAGTGTGTGTGAGTTGAGTGCGATAGCAATCGAACTACGTGACGTGATAGGGTTAACAGGGGTAACCTATTCGACAGGCAGGAAATAGGGATGTCAGGAAATGCCCTGGATAAAGAAGTAATGGAGGTATAGTAGTGTCAGGCTCCATAGTGGTGACAGGCAATCAATTAGTTATTGCCTTATTAGACCTTAAGATAGACTTTAGTTTACCCGAAATGCTCTGCATACTAAAGGTCTTTCTGTATACACATCTAAATGTCACCCATCTCTGTACAAATATTGTATCATGCTGAAATAAAGAATCTTTAATACATTTTTTTCTTAAGAATAGGCATGAGAGGGTCCACGAGGGTAAGAGGAAGTAAAGTCACCAAGTTGCAAGAGGTAGGACCAGCAGCTGATACTCAACTCCTGAAACCACAGACAGCTGAGTACACACACTGTCTTATTTGACAATGTATTAACTGGATATAACGTCTGAATTACGTGGCTGACGTAGGAACATACAAGTAGCAAAATCACACAGTTTATTGAACTATTTATTACAGGTAAACAAAAAGAGTAAAAATTATTAACTGACCTCTTTTAACAGCAGTGTGTAAGAGAGAGGCACCAGTAGGGTCAGTAGTAGTGACAGAAGCACCGTGTTTGAGGAGAGTGTCAGCAATACTGTGTTGACGTCCTAGCAGTGCCAGGTCCAAGGCCATGTCTCCTGCTGCATCAGCCTCGTCCAACACTGATGGTAACTGCAACACAAACAATCAACAATAAATAACGTTTAAAGCATGACTGACACTTACTCTATTATTACTACTTCATTGTGACTATACACGACAGCCTGGGAAGTTAAATAATGTATATGCTGAAATGAATTATTTTTAAAATTATTAAGATACACTGGTTTTACTAAAATATAAAAACTTGAAAAAATTACTATATATTAATTTTGTAAACTAAGCTAACGTGCAAACTAGATGTCACCATTAATTTCACACCAAGAGATATTACTTCGTACATATATGAATTATACATTAAATATGTATGACAAATAATTTCTCTTTCTCTTGAAATACCTAAATGAATCTCAAAACGGTTTTACAAACGGAGCGTTACGAGGGCATTCATGGCAGTACCTGGAATAAAGAATACAATATTGTGTATGTGGACTTCAGCAAGGACCTGGATAGTCCACCCCCCTTCCAACACAGGAGGCACATGAAGAAAGTAGTGGCAAATATCCCCTCCCAACACAGGAGGGTGATGAAGAAAGTAGCAGCACATGGTCCTCCATCCCAACACAGGAGGCAGATGAAGAAAGTAGTGGCAAATATCCCCTCCCAACACAGGAGGCAGATGAAGAAAGTAGTGGCAAATATCCCCTCCCAACACAGGAGGGTGATGAAGAAAGTAGCGGCACATGATCCTCCATCCCAACACAGGAGGCAGATGAAGAAAGTAGCAGCACATGGTCCTCCATCCCAACACAGGAGGCAGATGAAGAAAGTAGCGTCACATGGTCCACCATCCCAACACAGGAGGCAGATGAAGAAAGTAGCGGCACATGGTCCTCCATCCCAACACAGGAGGCAGATGAAGAAAATAGCGGCACATGGTCCTCCATCCCAACACAGGAAGCAGATGAAGAAAGTAGCGGGACATGGTCCTCCATCCCAACACAGGAGACAGATGAAGAAAGTAGCGGCACATGGTCCACCATCCCAACACAGGAAGCAGATGAAGAAAGTAGCGGCCAATGGTCCTCCATCCCAACACAGGAAGCAGATGAAGAAAGTAGCGGCCAATGGTCCTCCATCCCAACTCAGGAAGCAGATGAAGAAAGTAGCGGCACATGGTCCTCCATCCCAACACAGGAAGCAGATGAAGAAAGTAGCGGCCAATGGTCCTCCATCCCAACTCAGGAAGCAGATGAAGAAAGTAGCGGCCAATGGTCCTCCATCCCAACACAGGAAGCAGATGAAGAAAGTAGCGGCCAATGGTCCTCCATCCCAACTCAGGAAGCAGATGAAGAAAGTAGCGGCACATGGTCCTCCATCCCAACACAGGAGGCAGATGAAGAAAGTAGCGGCACATGGTCCTCCATCCTAACACAGGAGGCAGATGAAGAAAGTAGCAGCACATGGTCCTCCATCCCAACACAGGAAGCAGATGAAGAAAGTAGCGGCACATGGTCCTCCATCCCAACACAGGAAGCAGATGAAGAAAGTAGCGGCACATGGTCCACCATCCCAACACAGGAGGCAGATGAAGAAAGTAGCGGCACATGGTCCTCCAACCCAACACAGGAAGCAGATGAAGAAAGTAGCGGCACATGGTCCACCATCCCAACACAGGAGGCAGATGAAGAAAGTAGCGGCACATGGTCCTCCAACCCAACACAGGAAGCAGATGAAGAAAGTAGCGGCACATGGTCCACCATCCCAACACAGGAGGCAGATGAAGAAAGTAGCGGCACATGGTCCTCCATCCCAACACAGGAAGCAGATGAAGAAAGTAGCGGCACATGGTCCACCATCCTAACACAGGAAGCAGATGAAGAAAGTAGCGGCACATGGTCCTCCATCCCAACACATGAAGCAGATGAAGAAAGTAGCGGCACATGGTCCACCATCCCAACACAGGAAGCAGATGAAGAAAGTAGCGGCACATGGTACCCCATCCTAACACAGGAGGCAGATGAAGAAAGTAGCGGCACATGGTATTCCATCCCAACACAGGAGGCAGATGAAGAAACTAGCAGCACATGGTCCTCCATCCCAACACAGGAGGCAGATGAAGAAAGTAGCGGCACATGGTCCTCCATCCCAACACAGGAAGCAGATGAAGAAAGTAGCAGCACATGGTCCCCCATCCTAACACAGGAGGCAGATGAAGAAAGTAGCGCCACATGGTCCACCATCCCAACACAGGAAGCAGATAAAGAAAGTAGCAGCACATGGTTCACCATCCTAACACAGGAGGCAGATGAAGAAAGTAGCAGCACATGGTCCACCATCCCAACACAGGAAGCAGATGAAGAAAGTAGCAGCACATGGTCCACCATCCCAACACAGGAAACAGATGAAGAAAGTAGCAGCACATGGTCCACCATCCCAACACAGGAAGCAGATGAAGAAAGTAGCAGCACATGGTCCACCATCCCAACACAGGAAGCAGATGAAGAAAGTAGCAGCACATGGTCCACCATCCCAACACAGGAGGCAGATGAAGAAAGTAGCAGCACATGGTCCTCCATCCCAACACAGGAGGCAGATGAAGAAAGTAGCGGCACATGGTCCTCCATCCCAACACAGGAAGCAGATGAAGAAAGTAGCAGCACATGGTCCCCATCCTAACACAGGAGGCAGATGAAGAAAGTAGCGGAACATGGTCCTCCATCCCAACACAGGAGGCAGATGAAGAAAGTAGCAGCACATGGTCCCCCATCCTAACACAGGAGGCAGATGAAGAAAGTAGCGGCACATGGTCCTCCATCCAAACACAGGAGGCAGATGAAGAAAGTAGCGGCACATGGTCCCACATCCTAACACAGGAGGCAGATGAAGAAAGTAGCGGCACATGGTCCACCATCCCAACACAGGAGGCAGATGAAGAAAGTAGCAGCACATGGTCCTCCATCCCAACACAGGAGGCAGATGAAGAAAGTAGCGGCACATGGTCCTCCATCCCAACACAGGAAGCAGATGAAGAAAGTAGCAGCACATGGTCCCCTATCCTAACACAGGAGGCAGATGAAGAAAGTAGCGGCACATGGTCCACCATCCCAACACAGGAAGCAGATGAAGAAAGTAGCAGCACATGGTCCACCATCCTAACACAGGAGGCAGATGAAGAAAGTAGCAGCACATGGTCCACCATCCCAACACAGGAAGCAGATGAAGAAAGTAGCAGCACATGGTCCACCATCCCAACACAGGAAGCAGATGAAGAAAGTAGCAGCACATGGTCCACCATCCCAACACAGGAAGCAGATGAAGAAAGTAGCAGCACATGGTCCACCATCCCAACACAGGAAGCAGATGAAGAAAGTAGCAGCACATGGTCCACAATCCCAACACAGGAGGCAAATGAAGAAAGTAGCAGCACATGGTCCTCCATCCCAACACAGGAGGCAGATGAAGAAAGTAGCGGCACATGGTCCTCCATCCCAACACAGGAAGCAGATGAAGAAAGTAGCAGCACATGGTCCCCCATCCTAACACAGGAGGCAGATGAAGAAAGTAGCGGCACATGGTCCTCCATCCCAACACAGGAGGCAGATGAAGAAAGTAGCAGCACATGGTCCACCATCCCAACACAGGAGGCAGATGAAGAAAGTAGCGGCACATGGTCCTCCATCCCAACACAGGAAGCAGATGAAGAAAGTAGCGGCACATGGTCCACCATCCCAACACAGGAAGCAGATGAAGAAAGTAGCGGCACATGGTCCCCCATCCTAACACAGGAGGCAGATGAAGAAAGTAGCGGCACATGGTCCTCCATCCCAACACAGGAGGCAGATGAAGAAAGTAGCAGCACATGGTCCTCCATCCCAACACAGGAGGCAGATGAAGAAAGTAGCGGCACATGGTCCTCCATCCCAACACAGGAAGCAGATGAAGAAAGTAGCAGCACATGGTCCCCCATCCTAACACAGGAGGCAGATGAAGAAAGTAGCGGCACATGGTCCACCATCCCAACACAGGAAGCAGATGAAGAAAGTAGCAGCACATGGTCCCCATCCAACACAGGAGCAGATAGAAAGTAGCGGCACATGGTCCCCATCCCAACACAGGAAGCAGATGAAGAAAGTAGCGCACATGGTCCACCATCCAACACAGGAAGCAGATGAAGAAATGCAGACATGGTCCACCATCCCAACACAGGAGCAGATGAAGAAATAGCGCACATGGTCCACCTTCCCAACACAGGAAGCAGATGAATGAATGGTCCACATCCAACAAGGAGCAGATAGAATGCGACATGGTCCCATCCAACACAGGAAGCAGATGAAGAAAGTAGCGGCACATGGTCCCCATCCAACACAGAACAGATGGAAAGTGCAAGGCCATAACGGGCAGATGAAGAATAGCGACATGGTCCCCATCCAACACAGGAGCAGATGAAGAAAGTAGCGGCACATGGTCCACCATCCCAACACAGGAGCAGATGAAGAAAGTAGCGGCACATGGTCCTCCATCCCAACACAGGAAGCAGATGAGAAAGTAGCGGCACATGGTCCACCATCCCAACACAGGAGCAGATGGAATGGCACATGTCCATCAACAGGACGATGAAGTAGCCATGGTCCACCATCCCAACACAGGAGCAGATGAAGAAAGTAGCGGCACATGGTCCACCATCCCAACACAGGAACAGATGAAAAATACGGCACATGGTCCACCATCCCAACACAGGAGCAGATGAAGAAAGTAGCGGCACATGGTCCACCATCCCAACACAGGAGCAGATGAAGAAAGTAGCAGCACATGGTCCCATCCCAACACAGGAGACAGATAAGAAAGTACGGCACATGGTCCTCATCCCAACACAGGAACAGATGAAGTAGCGCACATGGTCCCACATCCCAACACAGGAGCAGGATGATAAGAAGTAGCGGCACATGGTCCTCCATCCCAACACAGGAGCAGATGAAGAAAGTAGCGCACATGGTCCACCATCCCAACACAGGAGCAGATGAAGAAAGTAGCAGCACATGGTCCCCATCCCAACACAGGAGGCAGATGAAGAAAGTAGCGGACATGGTCCTCCATCCAACAAGGAGGCAGATGATAAATGTACACACAGTCCTCTTCCCAACACAGGAACTAGATGAAAGTATGCAGCACATTCCATCTCAACACAAGAACAGATGAAAAGTGAGCCATGGTCCAAAACCCTCCCAACAAGGACGGTGATGCCCTATATCAGAAACCTTGCCAACAACACGGTGATGTCCGTGTATCAGAAACCTTGCCAACAAGGACGGTGATGTCAATGTATCAGAAACCTTGCCAACAAGGACGGTGATGTCAATGTATCAGAAACCTTGCCAACAAGGACGGTGATGTCAATGTATCAGAAACCTTGCCAACAACTACGGTGATGTCAATGTATCAGAAACCTTGCCAACAAGGACGGTGATGTCAATATATCAGAAACCTTGCCAACAACTACGGTGATGTCAATGTATCAGAAACCTTGCCAACAACTACGGTGATGTCAATGTATCAGAAACCTTGCCAACAAGGACGGTGATGTCAATGTATCAGAAACCTTGCCAACAAGGACGGTGATGTCAATGTATCAGAAACCTTACCAACAAGGACGGTGATGTCAATGTATCAGAAACCTTGCCAACAAGGACGGTGATGTCAATGTATCAGAAACCTTGCCAACAAGGACGGTGATGTCCGTGTATCAGAAACCTTGCCAACAAGGACGGTGATGTCCGTGTATCAGAAACCTTGCCGACGAAGCTAAGGTTAAACAACTAAATCTGCACCTTACTAACAGACACTGTAAATGACGAACTGCTATAAATATCAACTTGGATGACCACCAACAAACTTACTCTCAATATAGATCAAACCTACTTTATGTTATTTTGAAACAGAGTTACAAATGTACAGCTAAACATATTGATAAATGGTTCACACATTACTAGACACACAGTGGGCAAATTTCTACGTGTCCACCTTGACTACAGTCTCAAATTTCAGACACGCATACAAGAAATTTCCAAGAAAGTCTCCAAAACAGTAGGCATCCTGTCAAAGATACGGTACTATGTACCCTAATTAGCTCTTCTATCTCTGTACCACTCTCTCATTTACCCTTACATCACCTATGGTATTTGTGCATGGGGCTCAACCACAGCAAATCACCTTAAACCTTAAATAACCCAACAAAAAACTGCAGTGCGATTGATTACAAACTCCTGTAATAGACATTACAGTCCTCCGCTTTTCAAGAGTCTTAACTTACTTAATATATAAAACATCCACACTTATTATTGTACCTACTACATACACAGAACACTATACTCAAATATTAACCCTCCTCTCACACTCCTACTTGATAACTACAACAGAACACACAACCATAATACGAGACACAAATCACTCTTCTATGTCCCTCGTGTTCATCTCTCGCTATGCAATAATGTTATGCACGTAAAGGGCTCGAAGATCTGCAACTCATTACCAGAACACACTAAAGGACCCGCTGCCTGTAAATCAATTTAAGAATCTACTTAAAAATCTCCTCTTCACCCAAAATTAACCAGAAAAGCTGTACTTAATGCCTGCCTTTTACTCAACCAACACAAAAACAACCAATGATGTCTCAATTTCAATACTGAATATTTTGCTGACGATTGCACAACCATGTAATCATTACTTTAAAAAACTGGATGTTCAAATTGCATTGTTCTGAATACTAAATTGTAATACTTCATATAGTAAATTGATTAATTTGTTCTGGTGTAAAACTGTAATGCTTCAAAACTGTAATGTTCAAATTTCATTGTTTAAATACTCAATTGTACCTCATATTATAAATTGTTCACTGTAATTTTTACCATTTAATCTGTTATCGCCTAATTAAGTTTAAGTTAATTTTAATTTTGCCCTAAATGCTCTGCATACAAGGGGCTTTTGGCATGTACACTTAACTACTATATTCACTACACTACACAGTACTATATTCCTTTGAACAACTATGTATCATGTAAAAATAAAAATTATTATTATTATTATTATTTAATTTAATTCATGTTAAGCGCTAAACCCATATGGATCATTCAGCGGTGAAAGCGAGAGAGACGCACTTGCTATTTGTGCTGACCTATACGTATAACATAATGAAAGTATTTAAGACGGGACTCGCACCAATGAATTCAAATTGTTGAAATTTATATTTAGAGATATTGGAAAATACTGGTTGGGCAGCAGAGGTGTAGACGAGCGTAACAAACTCCCAGGTAGCAGCGGGCCGCCTGCAGCAACAACCTGGTTAACCAAGCAAGTACCGGACTAGCCTGGCCCAAGACCAGGCTCTGGGAGAAGAACAATTCTTGGAACTCATCAAAGATGTATCAAACGATAAGGTATTTTGGGCGAGAACTTTAGGTAACTTTAAAAATGTAGGTAGGACGGGTATACAAATGGGTATGATTGGGTGCAAGTTGGGCATTCCTAGTATGGGCCAATAGACCTACTGCAGTGTTCCTTTGATCTAAAATTCTAAGAAGCTTCACTAGCGTTACTTCTCTTACTTTGAAAATTCTGGTCATTTTACTGGATTATGAAAACTTTTAAAACAAGAGCCATCACATCAAAACAAGAGCCATCACATCAAAACAAGAGCCATCACATCAAAACAAGAGTCATCACATCAAAACAAGAGTCATCACATCAAAACAAGAGCCATCACATCAAAACAAGAGTCATCACATCAAAACAAGAGCCATCACATCAATAATGGTACTACTGAGATGACGTGTGCTCTCCTGCAACATTAGTTATGTGGTCACACATCATTTCAAGGAGCACAGAATCAAGACAGCACTAACCATTGAGAATATTTCAAAGCATCCTGGGGGTCAGGTCCCTAATTTATACACTACCATAAAAACTTATTGGAGTGAAAGATACGAGAGGAAGTGTACAATATATCCAGTGAAAAGTAGAGAAGCCATAGGCACAGTGTCAACATCAGTGGTCCAAGACTCTTCAATGTGCTACCACCAGACATCAGAACTACTGTCGCACCAAAGGTAAAGCTTTCCAAAAGAAACTGGACCATCACTTGCAAACAGTGGCAGATAAGCAAGTATGTGATGGAGATGTAGGCCTGTAAGCCGCAAGTAGTAACAGCCTGGTTCATCAAACAACAAACAATAATGACCTGAGGCAGCCCTGAGAGAGAACTCTCATTAAGTGATAACAATCAAGTCTGACTTACCAAGCGTGACTTATCCTCCCTTTAATACTAACAATCAAGTGACAGTAGTGGTGATGGGTGGTGACAGTAGTGGTGGTGGGTGGTAACAGTAGTGGTGGTGGGTGGTGACAGTAGTGGTGGTGGGTGGTGACAGTTGTTATTAAAGTCAAGTCACGGTATTTAATTTATCATCTAAATCAATATTATTGTTAACATTAAAGTTAGAAACTTTGCCAACAATATGTCTACTAGCCATTTAGATAATTTGTAGGAAACCGAGCCAAGGAGCTAATTATGAGTCTGGCTGGATTACCATAACTGGCTTAAATAATTACAATATGCTTAGTTTTGATATCACTTCGTTGTTCCAGTTGATGACTCGGTATGTTTCCTATATGAAGACCTCTGTAATTACATTTTACCATTGTCTGTTCCAACAATTATTGAGCTTATTAAAATTTGCATTGTTGATGCAAAGTTTGTGTTTAACGGCGAGTTTTACACTCAGAAGTTTGGTATGGCAATGGGAAATCCTCTCTCACCAATCCTTAGCAATTTATATAAGGAATATTTTGAAACGAGGCTTAACAGAATTATTTCAAATAAAGCTAAAGTGGCACAGATATGTTGATGTTTTATGCCCAATGTCCAACAGTATAGATATAAACTATTTCCTTATTGGATTAAATAATCTGGCTCCATCCATAAGAATTACTGTTGGGTTTGAATAAAATAACTCATTGCCTTTTTTTAGATGTTTTAGTTTTTTAAGGGAACCACGAAATCAAATTAAAAATATACAGAAACCAACAAATAACTGTTCTTAAGTACACTATTATTCTTCACATCATGACAGAGTTTAACTTTCTGTAGTCTCATTCATGTTTTTGAGAGCTCTGTGTATATGTAGCCCAGAGTTCATAGATGAAGAAATCTTGAAGATTTATGAAATAGTGATTAATCTAAAATACCCAAAAACTTCACTGACAAATCTTTTATAATTGCTAGAAATACATTCGTGAGGCAGTGGGTAGAATGAAAGGGGGTAAGGCAGCTGGGATTGATGGGATAAAGATAGAAATGTTAAAAGCAGGTGGGGATATAGTTTTGGAGTGGTTGGTGCTATTATTTAATAAATGTATGGAAGAGGGTAAGGTACCTAGGGACTGGCAGAGAGCGTGTATTGTTCCTTTGTATAAAGGCAAAAAGGACAAAAGAGAGTGCAAAAATTATAGGGGAATAAGTCTGTTGAGTGTACCTGGTAAAGTGTATGGTAGAGTTATTATTGAAAGAATTAAGAGTAAGACAGAGATTAGGATAGCAGATGAACAAGGAGGCTTTAGGAAAGGTAGGGGGTGTGTAGACCAAGTGTTTACAGTGAAACATATAGGTGAACAGTATTTGGATAAGGGTAAAGAGGTTTTTGTGGCATTTATGGATTTGGAAAAGGCGTATGATTGGGTGGATAGGGGGGCAATGTGGCAGAAGTTGCAAGTGTATGGAATAGGAGGTAGGTTACTGAAAGCAGTGAAGAGTTTTTATGAGGATAGTGAGGCTCAGGTTAGTGTGTGTAGGAGGGAGGGGGACTATTTCCCAGTAAAAGTGGGCCTTAGACAAGGATGTGTGATGTCACCGTGGTTGTTCAATATATTTATAGATGGGGTTGTAAGAGAAGTGAATGCGAGGGTCTTGGCAAGAGGTGTGGGGTTAAAAGATAAAGAATCAAATACAAAGTGGGAGTTGTCACAGTTGCATTTTGCTGATGACACTGTGCTTTTGGGAGATTCTGAAGAGAAGTTGCAGAGGTTGGTGGATGAATTTGGTTGGGTGTGTAAAAGAAGAAAATTGAAAGTGAATATAAGAAAGAGTAAGGTGATGAGGATAACAAAAAGATTAGGTGATGAAAGATTGGATATCAGATTGAAGGGAGAGAGTATGGAGGAGGTGAATGTATTCAGATATTTGGGAGTGAACATGTCAGCAGATGGGTCTATGAAGGATGAGGTGAATCATAGAATTGATGTGAAGAAAAGGGTGAGTGGAGCACTTCGGAGTCTGTGGAGACAAAGAACTTTGTCCATGGAAGTAAAGAGGGGAATGTATGAGAGTATAGTTATACCAACACTCTTATATGGGTGTGAAGCATGGGTGATGAATGTTGCAACGAAGAGAATGCTGGAGGCAGTGGAGATGTCATGTCTGAGGTCAATGTGTGGTGTGAATATAATGCAGAGAATTCGGAGTTTGGAAATTAGGAGGAGGTGAGGGATTACCAAAACTATTATCCAGAGAGATGAGGAGGGGTTGTTGAGGTGGTTCGGACATGTAAAGAGAATGGAACGAGACAGAATGACTTCGAGAGTGTATAAATCTGTAGTGGAGGGAAGGCGGGGTAGGGGTCGGCTTAGGAAAGGTTGGAGGGAGGGGGTAAAGGAGGTTTTGTGTGCGAGGGGCTTGGACTTCCAGCAAGCATGTGTGAGCGTATTTGATAGGAGTGAATGAGACAAATGGTTTTTAATACTTTACGTGCTGTTTGAGTGTGAGCAAAGTAACATTTATGAAGGGATTCAGGGAAACCGGCAGGCCGGACTTGAGTCCTGGAGATGGGAAGTACAGTGTCTGCACTCTGAAGGAGGGGTGTTAATGTTGCAGTTTTATAACTGTAGTGTAAAGCACCCCTCTGGCAAGACAGTGATGGAGTGAATGATGATGAAAGTTTTTCTTTTTCGGGCCACCCTGCCTTGGTGGGAATCGGCCGATGTGTTAATAAATAAAAATAAATAACATTCGACAATTAAAAAAGGGACAAATTCAACCAAGAATATGTTGGTTCTCTCATAACTTTCTTGATATACCTTCTCTACTTAAGACCTTTAAAATTAAAGTTGTATTTAAAAATCTTGATACAGTAAAAATAACATTTGATTAAGAATGTCCGTCAAAATGCTGAAGACGTGTCCATAAGATTCCCTGTAAAAAATGCAATAAAGTTCATCACTGTCAAACTGGAAAAAGCCTTGAACTAAGATTACAACATAAATATAACATTAGAAGTAAACAAGAGTCTAATGCTCTGTTTACTCACCCAAGAGAATGTAACAACTCAATTGATTTTTAAATGGTTGATAAAGTTGTATCAGTGAGGTCTATGGTTGAGAGAAATATAATAGAATGAAGTTTCATAAAAAAAGTAGTACTGATTTTAATTTGAATATTAGTTCAGGTTTATATAGATTAGATTAATTTATAATTGGTAGAATTTGTGAGGAATATAAGCTATGCCTGACATGTCAGTCATAAATTTTACTTGACATGTGAGTTGCCCAAATCATCACTACATTCCCCCGCTCAGCATGTTGGGTCATGTGTGAGGTCATGTGTGATGTTATATATGAGGTGATAAGTCTTCTGCTATCTTATTATTATTTGCCGGGTCACCATTTGGAGAAGACCCGGGCCGGATGTACCGGCGAACATACAACAACATGCTATCTTATTTTTACAATTCCTTAATGTGAGAAATCACGAAAGCACTTGGAAATTCACTATTTTTTCACAGCGGTTATTTTTCATATTATGATACCACACAATCATGTATTTTCTCCACTCTAACGAGTACATGCTTAGGATGTTGAGACGTTCCCAGTAATTTTGGTGCTGTATTGACTGTGTGTTCCAGTTCTATTTATCGTGCCAGTTCAAGGCAGCACAACTACTGATTTGAAGAGTGTCACTACTGCCACAATTTACAGTTCTGAAAATTTTCATGTCAATTTCATCATTTTTCTGGCTGTTGTGACATTTGCCTCATTATGTTCTTTGAATGAAAGGCGAGTCCACAAGATCATTTCATGCTATTTTATGAGCCTCTTGGGTTTATCCATACAGTAACCCATGAGTAAAGTACCACATTGTAGTCTCATTCTTAACACTCCATATTTTTTTATAAATGTTTTCCTATTCCCTTATCTGTTACTGCTGCTTCCTCTTCTTGATCCTCACCTCTCTTTTTTTAGTGCAACATTTGCAATCATGAAATGAGTTACAAGTACTAACTGACACAGGAATGAGTGCAGTGCAGGGTGGTTGTGAGATCAAGATTAGCTGAGGTGGAAGAGAATGTATGTTTCTGTAATTATTATATTGTTTTAAGTGTTGTTTTCTTAGCCATATCAAGAGAAATTTAGTAGGAGATCTAATTAATTTTTAACACATATAAGAAGATATTAATAGTAAAACACTCGTAATGTACTGCAATTAACTTGGGGGAGACTGAAGCCTGACTGAGAGAGTATTGTCTCAGGACTGAAGCCTGACTGAGAGTATTGTCTCAGGACTGAAGCCTGACTGAGAGTATTGTCTCAGGACTGAAGCCTGACTGAGAGTATTGTCTCAGGACTGAAGCCTGACTGAGAGTATTGTCTCAGGACTGAAGCCTGACTGAGAGTATTGTCTCAGGACTGAAGCCTGACTGAGAGTATTGTCTCAGGATTGAAGCCAGACTGAGAGAGTATTGTCTCAGGACTGAAGCCTGACTGAGAGTATTGTCTCAGGACTGAAGCCTGACTAAGAGTATTGTCTCAGGACTGAAGCCTGACTGAGAGAGTATTGTCTCAGGACTGAAGCCTGACTGAGAGTATTGTCTCAGGACTGAAGCCTGACTGAGAGTATTGTCTCAGGATTGAAGCCTGACTGAGAGAGTATTGTCTCAGGACTGAAGCCTGACTGAGAGTATTGTCTCAGGATTGAAGCCTGACTGAGAGAGTATTGTCTCAGGACTGAAGCCTGACAGAGAGTATTGTCTCAGGACTGAAGCTGACTAGAGAGGATTGTCTCAGGACTGAAGCCTGACTGAGAGATATTGTCTCAGGACTGAAGCCGACTGAGAGTATTGTCTCAGGATTGAAGCCTGGACTAGACGAGAGTATTGTCTCAGGACTGAAGCCTGAGAGTATTGTCTCAGGACTGAAGCCTGAGAGTATTGTCTCAGGACTGAAGCCTGAGAGTATTGTCTCAGGACTGAAGCCTGAGAGTATTGTCTCAGGACTGAAGCCTGAGAGTATTGTCTCAGGACTGAAGCCTAGAGATTGTCTCAGGACTGAAGCCTGAGAGATGTCTCAGGACTAAGCCTGAGAGTATGTCTCAGGACTAAGCCTGAGAGTATCTCAGGACTGAAGCCTGAGATATAGTCTCAGGACCTGAAGCACTAGAATTTACATCAGACTAACCTTGACTAATAACAACACAGTCTGCAAGTACATACAATCACTAACCTGCACACTACAAAACCAATCACTAACCTGCACATACAATAACAATCACTAACCTGCACACTACAATAACAATCACTAACCTGCACTACAATAACAATCACTACCTGCACACTACAATAACAATCACTAACCTGCACACTACAATAACAATCACTAACCTGCACACTACAATAACAATCACTAACCTGCACACTACAATAACAATCACTAACCTGCACACTACAATAACAATCACTAACCTGCACACTACAATAACAATCACTAACCTGCACACTACAATAACAATCACTAACCTGCACACTACAATAACAATCACTAACCCACCTACAATAACAATCACTACCTGCACACTACAATAACAATCACTAACCTGCACACTACAATAACAATCACTAACCTGCACACTACAATAACAATCACTAACCTGCACACTACAATAACAATCACTAACCTGCACACTACAATAACAATCACTAGCCTGCACTACAATAACAATCACTAACCTGCACACTACAATAACAATCACTAGCCTGCACTACAATAACAATCACTAACCTGCACACTACAATAACAATCACTAACCTGCACACTACAATAACAATCACTAACCTGCACACTACAATAACAATCACTAACCTGCACACTACAATAACAATCACTAACCTGCACACTACAATAACAATCACTAACCTGCACACTACAATAACAATCACTAACCTGCACACTACAATAACAATCCTAACCTGCACATACAATAACAATCACTAGCCTGCACATACAATAACAATCACTAACCTGCACACTACAATAACAATCACTAAGCCTGCACACTACAATAACAATCACTAACCTGCACACTACAATAACAATCACTAACCTGCACACTATCCTACAATAACAATCACTAGCCTGCACACTACAATAACAATCACTAACCTGCACACTACAATAACAATCCAGTCTAAAACAACCTGCACACTACAATAACAATCACTAACCTGACACTACAATAACAATCACAAACCTGCACACTACAATAACAATCACTAGCCTGCACACTACAATAACAATCACTAGCCTGCACACTACAATAACAATCACTAACCTGCACACTACAATAACAATCACTAGCCTGCACACTACAATAACAATCACTAGCCTGCACACTACAATAACAATCACTAGCCTGCACACTACAATAACAATCACTAACCTGCACACTACAATAACAATCACTAGCCTGCACACTACAATAACAATCACTAACCTGCACACTACAATAACAATCACTAGCCTGCACACTACAATAACAATCACTAGCCTGCACACTACAATAACAATCACTAACCTGCACACTACAATAACAATCACTAACCTGCACACTACAATAACAATCACTAACCTGCACACTACAATAACAATCACTAGCCTGCAAATTACAATAACAATCACTAACCTGCACCTACAATAACAATCACTAGCCTGCACTACAATAACAATCACTAACCTGCACAGTACAATAACAATCACTAACCTGCACACTACAATAACAATCACTATCCTGCACACTACAATAACAATCACTAACCTGCACACTACAATAACAATCACTAACCTGCACACTACAATAACAATCACTAACCTGCACACTACAATAACAATCACTAGCCTGCACACACAAACAATCACAACCTGCACACTACAATAACAATCACTAGCCTGCACACTACAATAACAATCACTACCTGCACACTACAATAACAATCACTAACCTGACACTACAATAACAATCACTAACCTGCACACTACAATAATCACTAGCCTGCACACTACAATACAATCACTAGCCTGCACTACAATAACAATCACTAACCTGCACACTACAATAACAATCACTACCTGCACACTACAATAACAATCACTAGCCTGCACACTACAATAACAATCACTAGTAATTAAAAACAACACTGCCTGACATAAAACAATCACTGGCACACTCAATAATTACCACAATAACATAAACTGCCACAATAACAATCACAGCCTGCCTACAATATATCACTAACTGACACTACAATAACAATCACTAACCTGACTACAATAACTCCTAAACTAATAACATCAAATGCTATTCACTACTGCATACTAAAATCACTAGCCTGAAAAAATCTTGCTAAAAAATCACTAACTGACCTCAAACAATCATAACCACCAATACAATCACTACCTGCACACTACAATAACAACCTAACCTGCACACTACAATAACAACTACTCAATAACAACACTAACCTGCACACTACAATAACAATCACTAGCCTGCACACATAACAATCACTAACCTGCACACTACAATACAATCACTAACCTGCACTACAATAACAATCCTAACTCACTACAATAACAACACTGCCTACACTACAATAACAATCACTAACCTGCACACTACAATAACAATCACTAGCCTGACTACAATAACAATCACTAACCGCACAACAACAATCACTAACCCCCCCCCAACAATCACTAACCTGCACACTACAATAACAATCACTAACCTGCACACTACAATAACAATCACTAACCTGCACACTACAATAACAATCACTAACCTGCACACTACAATAACAATCACTAGCCTGCACACTACAATAACAATCACTAACCTGCACACTACAATAACAATCACTAACCTGCACACTACAATAACAATCACTAACCTGCACACTACAATAACAATCACTAACCTGCACACTACAATAACAATCACTAACCTGCACACTACAATAACAATCACTAACCTGCACACTACAATAACAATCACAACCTGCACACTACAATAACAATCACTAACTGCACACTACAATATCACTAACCTGCACACTACAATAACAATCACTAACCTGCACACTACAATAACAATCACTAACCTGCACACTACAATAACAATCACTGGCCTGCACACTACAATAACAATCACTGGCCTGCACACTACAATAACAATCACTAACCTGCACACTACAATAACAATCACTAGCCTGCACACTACAATAACAATCACTAGCCTGCACACTACAATAACAATCACTAACCTGCACACTACAATAACAATCACTAGCCTGCACACTACAATAACAATCACTGGAGTAAAAGATATCGGGGAAAGTGGAATAAAGACGGTAAAGGGCAGCTGGCCATGGGTACAGTTTAAAAACTCTGTCAGCATCCGTGGAGCAAGACGACTCAATATATTACCAACAGATATCATAAATATTGCCAGAAATAGATTTCAAAGAGCCGGACAGCTTCCTTGTACAAGTATTGGATCACTCAAGTTGTGGAAGCTATGGTAGCCTGATTGACTAAGTCAACAAGGAGGCCTGACTGCAGGGGTATTAGACTCCTCGAAACTGGTAGTAGGTAAAGCATGGGCAAATGGTTTTCAGTATGTTGAGTACTGGAAAAATAGTCCAGGAAATAGACCCGTGAGATGTTGGTAGACCACAAATAGTATGTTTATTGCTCTCAACATCAGTACAGTTGGGAACCCAACAAACACTTTCTTTAAGTTTGCTAGAAATGCAATATATATATTACTGGTCATATACAGTACAACGTACCAACCACCACCTGGTCCCAGACTAGACCTGGCAGTGACAGGTTGGTCGCTGGCCACACTGTGACGTCACAACCTGCTCTCTGACACTGGGTCATCCCATGGTGGTGTCAGTAGCAATAGTGGTGGTGGGTGGTGTCAGTAGCAATAGTGGTGGTGGGTGGTGTCAGTAGCAATAGTGGTGGTGGGTGGTGTCAGTAGTAGTATTTATATCTTACCAATAACCGTTACTGATTCACCGTCTCCATACGTGAATCACTGACCGCTATGTGACTCATGCTGACCCAGCATGATGTCATGAGCTCTTTGAATGCCCTTCGGGCACTGGCTTCTCAGTTCTAGACAGGGCGTAGCAGAGACAGGTCAGGCCTGAGTTTATTCCCAAATCCATCAATCGAACCCCATACGACAGTGGGTGGTGTCAGCAGCAGTAGTGGTGGTGGGTGGTGTCAGCAGCAGTAGTGGTGGTGGGTGGTGTCAGCAGCAGTAGTGGTGGTGGGTGGTGTCAGCAGCAGTAGTGGTGGTGGGTGGTGTCAGCAGCAGTAGTGGTGGTGGGTGGTGTCAGCAGCAGTAGTGGTGGTGGGTGGTGTCAGCA
This sequence comes from Cherax destructor, assembly GCA_009830355.1. Taxonomy (NCBI): domain Eukaryota; kingdom Metazoa; phylum Arthropoda; class Malacostraca; order Decapoda; family Parastacidae; genus Cherax; species Cherax destructor. Next base: position 25,938 of record WNWK01004118.1, read on the forward strand.
GCAGTAGGGGTGGTGGGTGGTGTCAGCAGCAGTAGTGGTGGTGGGTGGTGTCAGTAGCAGTAGTGGTGGTGGGTGGTGTCAGCAGCAGTAGTGGTGGGTGGTTTCAGCAGCAGTAGTGGTGATGGGTGGTGTCAGCAGCAGTAGTGGTGGTGGGTGGTGTCAGCAGTAGTGGTGGTGTCAGCAGCAGTAGTGGTGGGTGGTTTCAGCAGCAGTAGTGATGGGTGGTGTCAGCAGCAGTAGTGGTGGTGGGTGGTGTCAGCAGCAGTAGTAGTGGTGGGTGGTGTCAGCAGCAGTAGTAGTGGTGGGTGGTGTCAGCAGCAGTAGTAGTGGTGGTGGGTGGTGTCAGCAGCAGTAGTGGTAGTGGGTGGTGTCAGTAGCAGTAGTGGTGGTGGTGGGTGGTGTCAGTAGTAGTAGTGGTTGTGGGTGGTGTCAGTAGTGGTGGTGGTGGGTGGTGTCATTAGCAGTAGTGGTGGGTAGTGTCAGTAGCAGTAGTGGTGGTGGGTGGTGTCAGTAGCAGTAATGGTGATGGGTGGTGTCAGTAGCAGTAGTGGTGGTGGGTGGTGTCAGTAGCAGTAGTGCTGGTGGGTGGTGTCAGCAGCAGTAGTGGGTAGTGGTGGTGGGTAGTGTCAATAGCAGTAGTGGTGGGTGGTGTCAGTAGCAGTAGTGGTGGTGGGTGGTGTCAGTATCAGTAGTGGTGGTGGGTGGTGTCAGTAGCAGTAGTGGGTGGTGTCAATAGCAGAAGTGGTGGTGGGTGGTGTCAGCAGCAGTAGTGGTGGGTGATGTCAGTAGCAGTAGTGGTGGTGGGTGGTGTCAGTAGCAGTAGTGGTGGTGGGTGGTGTCAGCAGCAGTAGTGGTGGGTGATGTCAGTAGCAGTAGTGGTGGTGGGTGATGTCAGTAGCAGTAGTGGTGATGGGTGGTGTCAGTAGCAGTAGTGGTGGTGGGTGGTGTCAGCAGTAGTGGTGGTGGTGAAGGATGTCAGTAGTAGTGGTGGTGGTTGGTATAAGAAGTAGTGATGGTGGGTGTGAGCAGTAGTGGCGGTGAATGATGTCAGTAGCAGTAGTGGTGGTGGGTGGTGTCAGCAGTAGTGGTGGTGAATGATGTCAGTAGTAGTGGTGGTGGGTGATGTCAGCAGCAGTAGTGGTGATTGATCTGGCACCTGGTGAAGATACTTGTCCATTTTCCTCTTGAAGCCTTGGACATTTGTTCCAGTCTTGTTTCTGATATCTTCTGGTAAGATGTTGAATAATCTGCGGCCACGAATGTTGATACAGTGTTCCCTTATTGTCCCCACCGCACCCCTGCTCCTCACTGGGTTTATTTTGCACTTCCTCCCATATCTCTCGCTCCAGTATGTTGTTATGGCAGTGTACAGATTTGGGACCAGACCCCTCTAGTACTTTCCAGGTATATATTACCATGCATCTCTCCACCACTCCAGTGATTACATATTTAAGACTTTACTGGCTCTATGTGGGTCATAAACGATCTCTTTATTTGTGCAAGCTCTTATAGTAATTCTAATGCTCTGAAAGGGGCCGTCAACACTGAACAATATTCCAAATGAGGGAGCACTAGCGATTTGAAAAGTATCACCCTTTTCATTACTTCCCTTGTTTTTAAAGTTCTCAATGCCCATCCCGTCATCCTTCTGGCTGTCGTGACCTTTGTCTTATTGTGTTCTTTGTAAGGTCAGCTGATGTGAGGGAAAAGTTCAATAGATAGGAGTATGAATGTATGGTGGCAGTAGTTTGTTGGGCAGTCTGCTGGTTTAGGTAGGGTGAGTGACTAGCTACCTCTTTCCCCATTCCCTTTTTACACCCAGTGAGAGGTGACGTACGTACGTACGTGTGTGTGTGTGTGTGTGTGTGTGTTAGTTAGTTACCATTTTGTCCTAGGCACATGTCAATTAGACACTAGGCCTGTTGTATATATGTGTGTGTGTGTATGTGTATGTAAGGAAACACTTCGAAATGTTTCTGCCCCACCGGGAATTGAACCCGGCCCCTCCGTGCGTGAAGCAAGAGCTTTACCCACTAGGCCACTGGGTGTGTAGTGTGTGTGTGTGTGTGTGTGTGTGTGTGTGTGTGTGTGTGTGTGTGTGTTAGTTACCATTTTGTCCTAGGCACATGTCGATTTGACACTAGGCCTGTTGTATGTATGTGTGTGTGTGTGTAAGGAAACACTTCGAAATGTTTCCGCCCCGCCGGGAATAGAACCCGGCCCCTCCGTGCGTGAAGCGAGAGCTTTACCACTAGGCCACCGGGGTGTGTGTGCGTGCGTGCGTGCGTGCGTGCGTGCGTGCGTGCGTGCGTGCGCGCCGTCTCTGACCTGTGGATAATCTCTTGACTAGCAGCTCCCAACGTATCTAAGTATTCGTCCTGCTCCTATCTTATTTTGGGATTGTTTGTCTTAAGAGCTTCACTCTTATTTTGAGTTTTGGACTAAAGTTATTCCTGCCTTGAGTTGAATTTTTAGCTAGATCAATTGTTTAATCCTCACCATTTCTTTTAAAAGCCATACGCCTATCGTGTGAGTGATTTATCGAGTGGTGTGTAACTATGTTAGATTTTCATTCTAGCCTTGATTGCCGGCAAGGGTCATTCGGCACATGCAGAGGTAGTTCGATGGAGTATAGGCCTCACTAGGGTCAAGAGACGTCACTAGGGTCAAGAGACGTCACTGTATCTACCTAACTGGTCCTACCCCCACCCTTCCACCTGTAGCCAAAACCCAGGCAGCTACACTTAATTCAGCTACACATCATTCTTCAAGTGGTGACTACACCAGCGTTCCTGGTGTCTTGACGGGTTACTTACGGACTTCAACATATCATCTTGTGGAAACCTTCGTCTGTCTAGTCACGCCCTGCCGTGACTCTTCCCCCTTCCCAATCACCAACAACGGCTTTGAGTTCCAAGAATCATTCAAAGTTGTGTCAACAACATCGGCACAACACAATTCTACACCCAACATCTCTATATAATTATCTTTGAATCACGTATTTATATTTTTAATTTTTCTTCAAGTAGGATTAAATTTCATGTTTAATTATTTTATATTATTGCCTGAAGTCTTATAATATAAAAGTGTTTATCATCTCATGTTATGTTTTCCATCATTTATTTTCATAAGGAGGAGCCAGCCTTGTCAAATACTTACTTAAGATCTGACAGGGCTGAAAAAGTCTTCACAGCTGACAATTATTCTCAAGTCTTTCACGTGTTTCTTTCGTTCTATTTGACGATCCTCTTGAGTTTTGTATGCAGTGTTCCTTGTGAGTTCTTCATTATTTCCATACCTAAGCAGCTGGAACTTATCACCATTGAACATCACGTTGTTCTCCACTGCCCACTGGAAAACACTGCTTATATCTTCCTGTAATTTTTCAATGACTTCAACCGAAGTGACTTTCATGCTTATTTTAGTGTCATCTGCAAATGATGCTACAAAACTGTAACGGTTGTTTATGTCTACTATGAGGATGAGAAACAGCAGAGGTGCCAGGACAGTACCTTGGGGAACTGAGCTTTTTACCTCGCTGATGCTGGATTTTACTTTGTTAACTACTACTTCTTGTGTTGTGTGTGTTAGGAACCCGAAAATCAATCTGTCTCTCTTGTCCGTAATGCCCTTGGCCCTCATTTTGTGTGCAGTCACCCCATGATCACATATGTCAAAGTATTTTATCCACAGTGGTATATTACAGACCATTCTGGAAAAATACCCTGACTTTGCTCCCTGTAAATAAAGCATTGCTACGTGTGTGTGTTTGTGTGTGTGTGGGTGTGTGTGTGTGTGTGCGCGCGCGCGTGTTGATTGCCTTTTTGTCCTGTGCACATGTCGATTGAAGGCTGGGCCTGTTGTGTTAGTTACCATTTTGTCCTAGGCACATGTCAGTTGGGCACTGGGCCTGTTGTATGTATGTGTGTGTGTATGTGTATGTAAGGAAACACATCGAAATGTTTCTGCCCCACCGGGAATTGAACCCGGACCCTCCGTGCGTGAAGCAAGAGCTTTACCCACTGGGCCACCGGGGGCGTGCGTGTTTTTGTGCGTGTGTGTACTCACCTATTTGTACTCACCTATTTGTGGTTGCAGGGGTCGAGTCATAGCTCCTGGCCCCGCCTCTTCACTGATTGCTACTAGGTCCTCTCTCTCCCTGCTCCATGAGCTTTATCAAACCTAGTCTTAAAACTATGTATGGTTCCTGCCTCCACTATGTCGCTTTCTAAGCTATTCCACTTCCTGACAACTCTATGACTGAAGAAATACTTCCTAACATCCCTTTGACTCATAGGAGTCTTCAACTTCCAATTATGACCCCTTGTTTCTGTGTCCCCTCTCTGGAACATCTTGTCTCTGTCCACCTTATCTATTCCTCGCAGTATTTTATATGTCGTTATCATGTCTCCCCTAACCCTCCTGTCCTCTAGTGTCGTCAGGCCGATTTCCCTTAACCTTTCTTCGTGTGTATGTATATATGTGTGTGTGTGTATGTGTATATGTAAGTGTGTATGTGTGACCCAACAATAAAAATTTACACCAAGAACTCATTACAGTTGTGACTGGGTGTAGACTAGTGAAGTGTTCATTGCGTTATAATTTGTTCATGATTGTAACCATGTATAAACGTAAGTAAATTTACTTACATGTTTCATTACCTTTGTAACTTGTGAGTTCATTACCTTTGTAGCTTGTTAGTTCATTACCTTTGTAACTTGCTCAGCTATCATAACTTTGGGGTCCAGTCCCTGGACCCATTATGTACCTCTGTAATCTTTTGACTACCGCCCACAGGATGGGTATGGGGTGCATAATAAAGATATCAAACTAAAAAAACTAACTAAAAAGTCTGTGTATATCACATCTGCATTTTGGTTCTCATACAAAGCCTCAGAAATTTTGCCACAGTTGTTCAGCAGCTGAGATAGATACGATATTCCTACTCGAAAACCGGTGAGTAGTAATAGGTGTCAGCAATAGTGGTGGTGATGGTAGGTGGTGTCAGCAGTAGTGATGGTGTCAGCAGTAGTAAAGGGTGAGAGCAGTAGTAGCAGTGGTGGGTGGGTTCATCAGTAATGGTGGGTGGTATTGTCAGCAGTAGTGGTGGTATCAGTAGTAGTGCTAGTGGGTCGTGGTGCTAGCAGTAGTAATGGGTAGTGGTGTCAGTAGTGGTTGAGGGTGGTGTCAGTAGAGGCGGTCGTTGTGACAATCGTGGCGGTGAGAGATGTCAGCAGCAATAGTGATGGTGGGAGGTGTCAGCATTATTGGTGGTTGCGGGTGGTGTCAGCAACAGTCGAGGTGGTGAGTGGTGTCAGTAGTGTCGTTAGTTGTCAGCAGTAGTGGTAGTTGTGGGTGGTGTCAGCAACAGTAGTTGTGGTGGATGGTGTCAGCAGAAGTCGTGGTGGATGGTGTCAGCAGAAGTCGTGGTGAATGGTGTCAGCAGAAGTCGTGGTGGGTGATGTCAGCAGTGGTGGTGGTGGTGGGTGGTGTCAGCAGAAGCAGTGGTGATGTCAGGAGTGGTGGTGGTGGGTAGTGTCAGCAGAAGCAGTGTTGGTGTCAGCAGTAGTGGTGGTGGGTGGTATCAGCAGGAGTGGTGGTATCAGCAGGAGTGGTGGTGTCAGCAGCAGTACCAGACATACAGACGCCTGGTTAACTACCCAGGAACACGCAAAACAATCATCAGTCTGTGCAGACTATGTTGGAATGTATAACCATTCATACTGAGGCGGTGTTGCCTGCACAGCACCACTGTGCTGCCTGCACAGTAGCACTGTGATGCCTGCACAGCAGCACTGTGATGCCTGCACAGCAGCACAGTGATGCTTGCTCAGTAGCACTGTGATGCCTGCACAGCAGCACTGTGATGCCTGCACAACAGCACAGTGTTGCTTGCTCAGCAGCACTGATGCATGCACAGCAGCACTGTGATGCCTACACAGCAGCAGTGATGCCTGCTCAGCAGCACTGTGATGCCTGCACAGCAGCACTGTGATGCCTGCACAGCAGCACTGTGATGCCTGCACAGCAGCACTGTGATGCCTGCACAGAAGCACAGTGATGCTTGCTCAGCCGCACAGTGTTGCCTGCACAGCAGCATTGTGATGCCTGCACAGCAGCACAGTGATGCTTGCACAACAGCACTGTGATGCCTGCACAGCACTGTGATGCCTGCACAGCACTGTGATGCCTGCACAGCAGCACTGTGATGCCTGCACAGCAGCACTGTGATGCCTGCACAGCAGCACTGTGATGCCTGCACAGCAGCACAGTGATGCTTGCTCAGCTGCACTGTGATGCCTGCACAGCAGCACTGTGATGCCTGCACAGCAGGCAAAGGTTTGCAACAAGACTAGTCCCAGAGCTAAGGGGATTGTCCTACGAAGAAAGGTTAAGGGAAATCGGCCTGACGACACTAGAGGACAGGAGGGTTAGGGGAGACATGATAACGACATATAAAATACTGCGAGGAATAGATAAGGTGGACAGAGACAAGATGTTCCAGAGAGGGGACACAGAAACAAGGGGTCACAATTGGAAGTTGAAGACTCCTATGAGTCAAAGGGATGTTAGGAAGTATTTCTTCAGTCATAGAGATGTCAGGAAGTGGAATAGCCTAGAGAGCGACGTAGTGGAGGCAGGAACCATACATAGTTTTAAGACGAGGTTTGATAAAGCTCATGGAGCAGGGAGAGAGAGGACCTAGTAGCAATCAGTGAAGAGGCGGTGCCAGGAGCTATAACTCGACCCCTGCAACCACAAATAGGTGAGTACAAATAGGTGAGTACAGCAGCACTGTGATGCCTGCACAGCAGCACTGTGATGCCTGCAAAGCAGCACTGTGATGCCTGCACAGCAGCACAGTGATGCCTGCACAGCAGCACTGTGATGATTGCTGCACAGCAGCAGTGATGCCTGCACAGCAGCACAGTGATGCTTGCTCCGCAGCACTGTGATGCCTGCACAACAGCACAGTGATGCCTGCACAGCAGCACAGTGATGCCTGCACTGCAGCACAGTGATGCTTGCTCAGGAGCACTGTGATGCCTGCACAGCAGCAGTGATGCCTGCACAGCAGCACTGTGATGCCTGCACAGCAGCACTGTGATGCCTGCACAGCAGCACTGTGATGCCTGCACAGCACTGTGATGCCTGCACAGCAGCACTGTGATGCATGCACAGCAGCACAGTGATGCCTGCACAGCAGCACTGTGATGCATGCACAGCAGCACAGTGATGCCTGCACAGCAGCAGGTGTGTTTATGTGTCCATCACCTTGATTGTCACTTCCGTGAAAGAGCTACACGCACACCCTGTGTAACACCACACCTTGTGTCACACACACCACACATGGTGTAACACACTACACCTTGTGTCACACCACACATGGTGTAACACACTACACCTTGTGTCATACCACACATGGTGTAACACACTACACCTTGTGTCACACCACACATGGTGTAACACACTACACCTTGTGTCACACCACACATGGTGTAACACACTACTCCTTGTGTCACACACACCACACATGGTGTAACACACTACACCTTGTGTCACACCACACATGGTGTAACACACTACACCTTGTGTTATACCACACATGGTGTAACACACTACACCTTGTGTCACACCACACATGGTGTAACACACTACTCCTTGTGTCACACCACACATGGAGTAACACACTACACCTTGTGTCATACCACACATGGTGTAACACACTACACCTTGTGTCACACCACACATGGTGTAACACACTACACCTTGTGTCATACCACACATGGTGTAACACACTACACCTTGTGTCACACCACACATGGTGTAACACACTACACCTTGTGTCATACCACACATGGTGTAACACACTACACCTTGTGTCACACCACACATGGTGTAACACACTACACCTTTTGTCACACCACACATGGTGTAACACACTACACCTTGTGTCATACCACACATGGTGTAACACACTACACCTTTTGTCACACCACACATGGTGTAACAACACCCTGTGTCATACCACACATGGTGTAACACACACACCTTGTGTCACACCACACATGGTGTACACACTACACCTTGTGTACACACACATGGTGTAACACACTACACCTTTGTCACACCACATGGTGTAACACACTCTCCTGTGTCACACCACACATGGTGTAACACACTACCTTGTGTCACACCACACATGTGTAACACACTACACCTTGTGTCACACACATGGTGTAACACACTACACCTTTGTCACACCACACATGGTGTAACACACTACACCTTGTGTCAACCACACATGGTGTAACACACTACACCTTTGTCACACCACACATGGTGTAACACACTACACCTTGTGTCACACCACGGTGTAACACTACTTGTGTACACCACACGGTAACACACCCTTGTGTTACACCACACATGGTGTAACACTACACTTGTGTCATACACATGGTTAACACAACACCGTGTACACCACACATGTGTAACACACTACACTTTGTGTCACACCACACATGGTGTAACACACTACACCTTGTGTCAACACACATGTGTAACACACCTTGTGTCACACCACACATGGTGTAACACCACCTGTGTCACACCACATGGTGTAACCACTACACCTTGTGTCACACACACATGGTGTACACACTACACCTTGTGTCACACCACACATGGTGTAACACATACACCTGTGTCACACCACACATGGTGTAACACCACACCTTGTGTCACACCACACATGGTGTAAACACTACACCTTGTGTACACCACACATGGTGTACACACTACACCTGTGTACACCACCATGGTGTAATACACTACACCTTGTGTCACACCACACATGGTGTAACACAAGCACCTGTGTCATACCACACATGGTGTACACACTACACCTGTGTCATACCACACATGGGTACACACTACACCTTGTGTCACACCACACTGGTGTACACATGTGCCACACCATGGTTCACTGTAACACACTGACAACCCTGTGTCACCACATGGTGTAACACCACACCTTGTGTCACACCACACATGGTGTAACAACACACCTGTTACACCACATGTGTGCACTCACCTTCACACACACATGGTGTAACACAAGACACCCTGTGTAACACCACACATGGTGTAGCACACTACACCTTGTGTCACACCACACATGGTGTAACACACTACACCTTGTGTTACACTACACATGGTGTAACACACTACACCTTGTGTTACACCACACATGGTGTAACACAAGACACCCTGTGTAACACCACACATGGTGTAACACACTACACCTTCTGTAACAACACACATGGTGTAACACACTACACCTTGTGTTACACCACACCTTGTGTAACACACCACACCTTGTGTCACACCACATATAGTGTAACACCACACCCTGTGTCACTCCACACATGGTGTAAAACACACCTTTTGTCACACCACACATGGTGTAACACACTACATCTTGTGTCACACCACACATGGTGTAACACACCACAACACAGTGTAACACAGTACTATTACACTGCTGTACTCACCTAATTGTGGTTGCAGGGGTCAAGACTCAGCTCCTGGCCCCGCCTCTTCACTGATCGCTACTGGGGTCCCTTCTCTCCCTGCTCCATGAGCTTTATCATACCTTGTCTTAAAGCTATGTATGGTTCCTGCGTCCACTACATCACTTGCTAGACTATTCCACTTCCTGACTACTCTATGGCTGAAGAAATACTTCCTAACATCCCTTTGACTCATCTGAGTCTTCAACTTCCAATTGTGACCCCTTGTTTCTGTGTCCCCCCTCTGGAACATCCTGTCTCTATCCACCTTGTCTATTCCCTGCAGTATTTTGTATGTCGGTATCATGTCTCCTCTAACCCTCCTGTCCTCCAGTGTTGTCAGTCCGATTTCCCTTAACCTTAACTAACCTTGTCGCAAACCTTTTCACTTTCTCTAATTTCTTGACGTGCTTGACCAGGTATGGGTTCCAAACTGGTGCTGCATACTCTAGTATGGGCCTGACGTACACGGTGTACAGTGTCTTGAACGATTCCTTTCTAAGGTATCGGAACGCTATTCTCAGGTTTGCCAGACGCCCGTATGCTGCAGCAGTTATCTGGTTGATGTGTGCTTCCGGAGACGTGCTTGGTGTTATACTCACCCCAAGATCTTTCTCCTTGAGAGAGGTTTGCAGTCTTTGGCCACCTAGCCTATACTCTGTCTGCGGTCTTCTTTGCCCTTCCCCGATCTTCATGACTTTGCATTTGGCTGGGTTAAATTCGAGAAGCCAGTTGCTGGACCAGGTGTCCAGCATGTCCAGGTCTCTTTGGAGTCCTGCCTGATCCTCATCTAATTTAATTCTCCTCATTAACTTCACATCATCTGCGAACAGAGACACTTCTGAGTCTATCCCGTCCGTCATGTCATTCACATATACCAAGAATAGCACTGGTCCTAGGACTGACCCCTGTGGGACCCCGCTCGTCACAGGCGCCCACTGTGATACCTCATCACGTGCCACGACCCGATGTTGCCTCCCTGTCAGGTATTCTCTGATCCATTGCAGTGCCCTACCTGTTATACACGCCTGATCCTCTAACTTCTGCACTAATCTCTTATGAGGAACTGTGTCGAAGGCCTTCCTGCAGTCCAAGAAAATGCAATCTACCCCCCCCCTCCCTCTCGTGTCTTACTTCTGTTACTTTGTCATAGAACTCCAGAAGGTATTAATATTGGTAGAATTAATGACAATATGTTAAGTAAAAGGACACAAATGCAACTAATGTGACATTTTATTGTGGAAACGTTTCGCTCTCCAGGAGCTTTGTCAAGCCGTTACAAACAATACATGGACACAGAGGGTATATATAGGCTTAGAGTGAGGTGTAATACTAGTGGTGGTAAAAGTAGTAGTGATATAAGTTGTAGTAGTAATACAATAAGGTAGAGCAATCAACTTGCACATGAGTAAAAGTGATAAAAGCAATTACTTGGGTAGTATAAAAATAGGTTAGACAAATATTTCTGTTGGAGGTTGGAATAGAGAAGGCCTGTAGCAGTGTTCCACATCTGCGATGTGCTTGTGTAGTATTAGCAGGAGAGGCTATGTGATGGTAGGGTTTACTGTTTTCAGGAGGATTCTTGCTAAGACTTCAGAGATGGTGAAGCTGCCTTTTTGTTTTGTTTAATAGTGTTAGAAACAGCGATAAGTGCTGATTCAAGGCACTTGCGTCTGCGGAAATTAGTTTCTTTATTACTAATCGGGGGTCTTTGAATTTCATAAGATGATTGGTGGAATTTCGGTGTTGTACGCAGGCGTTGTTCAGGTTATCGTTCCTACATGCATTAATGTGTTCATTGAGGCGTGTTTCGAGATTTCTTGCTATTTCTCCTACATAAATCCTGTCCAGAAGGTTTGTGACACAGGATTTGCCATCCATGCTGGTTGTCGTTTATAATCTTGTGCCGTTCCATGTACTCCACCATTCTCTTCCTGATAATCTTTTCCATGACTTTGCACACTATACACGTAGGTGGCACTGGTCTATAGTTTAGTGCCTCGTTTCTGTCTCCTTTCTTAAAAATGGGAACTACATTTGCCTTCTTCCATACCTCAGGTAGCTGCCTAGTTACAAGGGATGTGTTGAATATTGTGGTTAGTGGCACACAGCATCTCTGCTCCCTCTCTAAAGACCCACGGGGAGATGTTGTCCAGTCCCATCACCTTGGAGGTATCAAGGTCACTGAGCAACTTCTTCCCCTCCTCCCTGTGGTTGAAGTCGCCCATAACCAGCAATTTTGCTCTGCTCGAGTGAGCTCTTCTTGCCACCTCCGCCAGTGTGTCCACAATTGCTCTGTTGCTCTCTTCATATTCCTCTCTTGGCCTCCTGCAGTTCTGTGGTGGGTTATACATCACTGCAATGGCTACCTTATGTTCCCAAACTGAATTGTACCTACTATGTAGTCCCTTTCACTAACAGCATCCATGCCTTCCATTTCCTCAAATCTCCATTGGTTCCTTACAAGCAGTGCAACCCCTCCTGCCCCTCTACTCCTATCTTTCCTCAGGATTTGATATCCCGGTGGGAAGATTGCGTGTTATTGCCTCAGTGAGTTTCGTTTCTGTGACTGCTATGATGTCTGGGGACTTCTCATTGATTCTTTCATTCCACTCCTCATACTTATTCGTTATTCCATCCGCGTTCGTGTACCAAACTTTCAGATTCTTTTCTGAAGCTGTGGTCCTGGGGGGATATTGGGGTTGGAGTGGGAGCTCTGGTTGGGGCCTATGGAGGGCTGCGGTGGGGGTGGGGTTTGTGATGGGGGGCAGAGTGCCCATAGGGGGTTGCTGTAGGGGTGAGGGTTGCTGTAGGGGTGGGGGTTGCTGTAGGGGTGGGGTTGCTGTAAGGGTGGGGTTTGTGATGGGGGGTGGGGACAGAAGAAACGGTGTGTGGGTGTCGGTTTAAATTGTTCAGTTGCCTTTTAGTTGTCGTGATTGGAGTCCTTCTGTAGGTGTTTCTGGAGGGTGTGTCTGCCCTTCTACCTGGGTCTGGGTTCCTCTGCTCTTCTTTGTCATTTCCTCTCGTTCCTCCTTTCGTCTTTGTACCCTCTCTTTCAGTAACATCCTTTCCTCTTGTGTTCTGTCCCGATCAAGGTACATACTCTGGTACTTCCGATTCTCTCAGTCGTGCTTTCTCCTGCAGGATCATGGATCGAGCAATACTTGGTGATTACTGCTCAAGGTAAGAGAATATGAAGATGTTATTACAATAAGTGTATGATGGGAGGCAAGCAACACTAGCAGTGTATGATGGGAAGCAAGCATCACTAGCAGTGTATGATGAGAGACAAGCATCACTAGCAGTGTATGATGGGAGACAAGCATCACTAGCAGTGTATGATGGGAGGCAAGCATCACTAGCAGTGTATGATGAGAGGCATCACTAGCAGTGTATGATGGGAGACAAGCATCACTAGCAGTGTATGATGGAAGGCAAGCATCACTAGCAGTGTATGATGAGAGGCATCACTAGCAGTGTATGATGGGAGACAAGCATCACTAGCAGTGTATGATGGGAGACAAGCATCACTAGCAGTGTATGATGGGAGGCACACTAGCAGTGTATGATGGAAGGATGGTAGCAGTGTATGATGGAGGCAAGCATCACTAGCAGTGTATGATGGGAGGCAAGCATCACTAGCAGTGTATGATGGAAAGCTCAGCAGTGTATGATGAGCATCACTAGCAGTGTATGAGAGGCATCACTAGCAGTGTATGATGGGAGACAAGCATCACTAGCAGTGTATGATGGAGGGCAAGCATCACTAGCAGTGTATGATGGGAGACAAGCATCACTAGCAGTGTATGATGGGAGGCAAGCATCACTAGCAGTGTATGATGGGAGAGCAAGCATCACTAGCAGTGTATGATGGGAGCAAGCATCACTAGCAGTGTATGATGGAAGGCAAGCATCACTAGCAGTGTATGATGGGAGGCAAGCATCACTAGCAGTGTATGATGGAGGGATGGTAGCAGTGTATGATGGAGGGATGGTAGCAGTGTATGATGGGAGCAAGCATCACTAGCAGTGTATGATGGAGGCAAGCATCACTAGCAGTGTATGATGGGAGGCAAGCATCACTAGCAGTGTATGATGAGAGACATCACTAGCAGTGTATGATGGGAGGCAAGCATCACTAGCAGTGTATGATAAGAGCATCACTAGCAGTGAATGATGGGAGGCATCACTAGCAGTGTATGATGGGAGGCAAGCATCACTAGCAGTGTATGATGGGAGGCAAGCATCACTAGCAGTGTATGATGGGAGACAAGCATCACTAGCAGTGTATGATGGGAGGCAAGCATCACTAGCAGTGTATGATGGGAGGCATCACTAGCAGTGTATGATGGAAGGCAAGCAGCACTAGCAGTGTATGATGGGATGCAAGCATCACTAGCAGTGTATGATAGGAGGCAAGCATCACTAGCAGTGTATGATGGGAGGCAAGCATCACTAGCAGTGTATGATGAGAGACATCACTAGCAGTGTATGATGGGAGGCAAGCATCACTAGCAGTGTATGATAAGAGGCATCACTAGCAGTGAATAATGGGAGGCATCACTAGCAGTGTATGATGGGAGGCAAGCATCACTAGCAGTGTATGATGGGAGGCAAGCATCACTAGCAGTGTATGATGGGAGGCATCACTAGCAGTGTATGCTGGGAAGCAAGCAACATTTGCAGTGTACGAAGGGAGGCAAGCATCACTAGCAGTGTATGATGGGAGGCATCACTAGCAGTGTATGATGGGAGGCATCACTAGCAGTGTATGATGGGAGGCAAGAAACACTATCAGTGTATGATGGGAGGCAAGCAACACTAGCAGTGTATGATGGGAAGCAAACATCACTAGCAGTGTATGATGGGAGGCAAGCAACACTAGCAGTGTATGATGGGAGGCAAGCATCACCAGCAGTGTATGATGGGAGACAAGCAACACTAGCAGTGTATGATGGGAGGCATCACTAGCAGTGTATGATGGGAGGCAAGCAACACTAGCAGTGTATGATGGGAGGCATCACTAGCAGTGTATGATGGGAGACAAGCAACACTAGCAGTGTATGATGGGAGGCATCACTAGCAGTGTATGATGGGAGGCAAGCATCACCAGCAGTGTATGATGGGAGGCAAGCATCACTAGCAGTGTATGATGGGAGGCATCACTATCAGTGTATGATGGGAGGCAAGCATCACTAGCAGTGTATGATGGGAGGCATCACTAGCAGTGTATGATGGGAGGCAAGCAACACTAGCAGTGTATGATGGGAGGCAACATCACTAGCAGTGTATGATGGGAGGCAAACATCACTAGCAGTGTATGATGGGAGGCAAACATCACTAGCAGTGTATGATGGGAGGCAAGCAACACTAGCAGTGTATGATGGGAGGCAAGCATCACCAGCAGTGTATGATGGGAGGCAAGCATCACTAGCAGTGTATGATGGGAGGCAAGCATCACTAGCAGTGTATGATGGGAGGCATCACTAGCAGTGTATGATGGGAGGCAAGCAACACTTGCAGTGTATGATGGGAGGCATCACTAGTAGTGTATGATGGGAGGCAAGCAACACTTGCAGTGTATGATGGGAGGCATCACTAGCAGTGTATGATGGGAGGCAAGCAACACTTGCAGTGTATGATGGGAGGCATCACTAGCAGTGTATGATGGGAGGCAAGCAATACTAACAGTGTATGATGGGAGGCAAGCATCATCAGCAGTGTATGATGGGAGGCAAGCATCACTAGCAGTGTATGATGGGAGGCATCACTAGCAGTGTATGATGGGAGGCATCACTAGCAGTGTATGATGGGAGGCATCACTAGCAGTGTATGATGGGAGGCATCACTAGCAGTGTATGATGGGAGGCATCACTAGCAGTGTATGATGGGAGGCATCACTAGCAGTGTATGATGGGAGGCATCACTAGCAGTGTATGATGGGAGGCATCACTAGCAGTGTATGATGGGAGGCATCACTAGCAGGGCTCGCCTCCCTCTACCACAAAGCAGACAAAAGTAATAACACATGATGGTCTTAAAATTATAATGCAGAATATACGTACAGGTGAATGAAAACAGGTCAAACGTTGAGTATTGTAAGATCATCAGTGTTGGTGGGTGATTTCCGTAGAGTTGTATGAGTTACATAAGCCGTGTTCAGTGTGTATATTTTGTTGCCTTACAACGAAACTGTTCAAATATTTATATTTTGTAAATAACAGAATGATGTTACTGAAACTAACTCAACTTATTCTACCATTAGAGAAGACCTCAAACAGTATATTCTATAAAAAATAATATTTTAAATTCATCCTGATTTTTAATGTGTTTTAGGTGTTAAACAATAACAGTAAACAGTAGCCTCACACATGACGTAGGTCCAGAAGAGTAAATATGACACTACACATATTAAATTAATAAAATTATCAAATTAAAGATTACAAAGTCAACTAAAATATGAAAGAGAATTGTCTCAGTAAAATACTGAAAGTTTCAAGCCGAGCAGAAAAGACATTCTTCACTTATTGCACTGACTCCAACGAGTCAAAGTTATTTAAGTGTTTTTACATTATTAAATTTGCATCAGCACAACCTAAACACAGACGGTATTAAACATCTCATGAAAAGCATCAGCATTAAAAGTTTGAAGCCGATCAGAATTGTCATTCTTCAGTTACTTAATGGAAATCAATATCACAATTTGTTTTATAAAATGAGCAAATAGCAAAACATAATAATGCTAAAAGTTTGAAGACTACCAGAAGATCCATTCCTTTTGCTGAGTTTCGAGAGTCTTCTTTACCCCAGAAGTCCAACACTGGGCCAGGCTTGTGCTGTGCTTGCCTTGTGAACCAGGTTGCTTCTGGTTGATCCAGTACTTGGCAGAGTGAACCAGGCTGCTTCTGGTTGATCCAGTACTTGGCAGAGTGAACCAGGCTGCTTCTGGTTGATCCAGTACTTGGCAGAGTGAACAAGGTTGCTTCTGGTTGATCCAGCACTTGGCAGAGTGAACCAGGCTGCTTCTGGTTGATCCAGTACTTGGCAGAGTGAACCAGGCTGCTTCTGGTTGATCCAGTACTTGGCAGAGTGAACCAGTTGCTTCTGGTTGGTCCAGTACTTGGCAGAGTGAACCAGGCTGCTTCTGGTTGATCCAGTACTTGGCAGAGTGAACCAGGTTGCTTCTGGTTGATCCAGTACTTGGCAGAGTGAACCAGGCTGCTTCTGGTTGATCCAGTACTTGGCAGAGTGAACCAGGCTGCTTCTGGTTGATCCAGTACTTGGCAGAGTGAACCAGGTTGCTTCTAGTTGATCCAGTACTTGACAGAGTGAACCAGGCTGCTTCTAGTTGATCCAGTACTTGACAGAGTGAACCAGGCTGCTTCTGGTTGATCCAGTACTTGGCAGAGTGAACCAGGTTGCTACTGGTTGATCCAGCACTTGGCAGAGTGAACCAGGCTGCTTCTGGTTGATCCAGTACTTGGCAGAGTGAACCAGGCTGCTTCTGGTTGATCCAGTACTTGGCAGAGTGAACAAGGTTGCTTCTGGTTGATCCAGCACTTGGCAGAGTGAACCAGGCTGCTTCTGGTTGATCCAGTACTTGGCAGAGTGAACCAGGCTGCTTCTGGTTGATCCAGTACTTGGCAGAGTGAACCAGTTGCTTCTGGTTGGTCCAGTACTTGGCAGAGTGAACCAGGCTGCTTCTGGTTGATCAGTACTTGGCAGAGTGACCAGGTTGCTTCTGGTTGATCCAGTACTTGGCAGAGTGAACCAGGCTGCTTCTGGTTGATCCAGTACTTGGCAGAGTGAACCAGGCTGCTTCTGGTTGATCCAGTACTTGGCAGAGTGAACCAGGTTGCTTCTAGTTGATCCAGTACTTGACAGAGTGAACCAGGCTGCTTCTGGTTGATCCAGTACTTGGCAGAGTGAACCAGGTTGCTACTGGTTGATCCAGCACTTGGCAGAGTGAACCAGGCTGCTTCTGGTTGATCCAGTACTTGGCAGAGTGAACCAGGTTGCTTCTGGTTGGTCCAGTACTTGGCAGAGTGAACCAGGCTGCTTCTGGTTGATCCAGTACTTGGCAGAGTGAACCAGGTTGCTTCTGGTTGATCCAGTACTTGGCAGAGTGAACCAGGCTGCTTCTGGTTGATCCAGCACTTGGCAGAGTGAACCAGGTTGCTTCTGGTTGATCCAGTACTTGGCAGAGTGACCCAGGCTGCTTCTGGTTGATCCAGTACTTGGCAGAGTGACCCAGGCTGCTTCTGGTTGATCCAGTACTTGGCAGAGTGACTCAGGCTGCTTCTGGTTGGTCCAGTACTTGGCAGAGTGACCCAGGCTGCTTCTTGTTGGTCCAGTACTTGGCAGAGTGACCCAGGCTGCTTCTGGTTGATCCAGTACTTGGCAGAGTGACCCAGGCTGCTTCTTGTTGGTCCAGTACTTGGCAGAGTGACCCAGGCTGCTTCTGGTTGATCCAGTACTTGGCAGAGTGACCCAGGCTGCTTCTTGTTGGTCCAGTACTTGGCAGAGTGACCCAGGCTGCTTCTGGTTGATCCAGTACTTGGCAGAGTGACCCAGGCTGCTTCTGGTTGGTCCAGTACTTGGCAAGTGACCCAGGCTGCTTCTGGTTGGTCAGTACTTGGCAGAGTGACCCAGGCTGCTTCTGGTTGATCCAGTACTTGGCAGAGTGACCCAGGCTGCTTCTGGTTGATCCAGTACTTGGCAGAGTGACCCAGGCTGCTTCTTGTTGGTCCAGTACTTGACAGAGTGACCCAGGCTGCTTCTGGTTGATCCAGTACTTGGCAGAGTGAACCAGGCTGCTTCTGGTTGATCCAGTACTTGGCAGAGTGACCCAGGCTGCTTCTGGTTGGTCCAGTACTTGGCAGAGTGACCCAGGTTGCTTCTGGTTGGTCCAGTACTTGGCAGAGTGACCCAGGTTGCTTCTGGTTGATCCAGTACTTGGCAGAGTGACCCAGGCTGCTTCTGGTTGGTCCAGTACTTGGCAGAGTGACCCAGGCTGCTTCTGGTTGGTCCAGTACTTGGCAGAGTGACCCAGGTGCTTCTGGTTGATCCAGTACTTGGCAGAGTGACCCAGGCTGCTTCTGGTTGGTCCAGTACTTGGCAGAGTGACCCAGGCTGCTTCTGGTTGGTCCAGTACTTGGCAGAGTGACCCAGGCTGCTTCTGGTTGGTCCAGTACTTGGCAGAGTGACCCAGGCTGCTTCTGGTTGGTCCAGTACTTGGCAGAGTGACCCAGGCTGCTTCTGGTTGGTCCAGTACTTGGCAGAGTGACCCAGGTTGCTTCTGGTTGGTCCAGTACTTGGCAGAGTGACCCAGGTTGCTTCTGGTTGATCCAGTACTTGGCAGAGTGACCCAGGTTGCTTCTGGTTGGTCCAGTACTTGGCAGAGTGACCCAGGCTGCTTCTGGTTGGTCAGTACTTGGCAGAGTGACACAGGCTGCTTCTGGTTGGTCCAGTACTTGGCAGAGTGACCCAGGTTGCTTCTGGTTGGTCCAGTACTTGGCAGAGTGACCCAGGTTGCTTCTGGTTGGTCAGTCTGGCAAGTGATCAGGCTGCTTCTTGTTGGTCCAGTACTTGGCAGAGTGACCCAGGTTGCTTCTGGTGGTCAGTCGCAGATGACCCAGGTTCTTGTTGATCCAGTACTTGGCAGAGTGACCCAGGTTGCTTCTGGTTGGTAGTCTGGCAATGACCAGGTGTTCTGTTGGTCAGCAACAGAAGAAACAGTTGAGTTTTCTCTTCTTCAATCTCCTCCCCCAAGTGCCGGAATCCAATAATATTTTTTTTAACATTATTAGTATATTTGGCAAATTTGCCTCTACACGGCCTAAATCAATAGAATATAATGTATCATCCTTTATGGTTGAAGTCGTTCAAATGAGGCATAATCAAGATATTTGATGAGAAAAAAAATATTTAAATTTGTTATCAAAGTGGCAGCTATACATGGCAATAACATTCCCAGCTCCCTAAGTGGGATACACGAGTGTTGCAAATATGAAACCTATCTGAAGTGGTGTTTTTATGTTATTGTACAGAAAGAAAAACCAGAAATGGTCTGTATAACAATGACCAGAAGACACCAGTAGTTGAATGAACCTTTCCTTAGTTACAATACACCTGTGATGAAAATTTGGAGCAAATTGGATGAGGCAGTCTCGAATTATGAATGTAAATTTTGGAAGAAAATCCGGCAACCCTTTAAAGGTACTTTATGATGAATTAATTTCACAGGAAAGATCTTCTAAGATTTTTTTCATCAAAATCAATGTTGATGTGGTCCCAGGCTGCCACCAGGTTTCCGAGGATACTATAGACAAAGCACTTTATCACAGTCCTGCATCCTTAGCTTTCCAAGGATTTTACTCTTGTTGGAAGGCTGTACACCTTCAGTATCTACATAAAATTTAAACATCACATTTAGATTGTATAATGTCGCTTAAAATACTTACGCCAATGTTACCTGGTGCATTATTATTAACAAGGTGAACATTTGTAAGTCTACAGGTCTTCCCTGCCCCTCGTCTCTGATCCTTTCTACCCAGCTCTAATTTCACACCTCAGACCTCCGAAATGGGTCACTGAATCCAACATATCTTACCTCTGCTGCATCCTAATCCTTCGCTGCTGAGTCCCTCCCCCATCATTCCCTTCCCCTCCAACAATCCTCACATCCAGTGCCCCCACAACTACACAAGATATAACCAGAGCAATGAGGGAACAGTAAAGGCTAGAGGGATTATCGTGTCGGACGCAGATGGAGCCGACGGCTACAGCACGGAGCTGAAAGACACTAGTTCAGGAACAACCACATATTATAGCCAATCATAGGGGTAAAACTCAAAGGGATAATAAATGCAGCCTATCTTTGAGGGTTCAATATAAAGAAAAGAAAAAGAACAAGAGGAGTGAGTGACACTAATGATGAAGAATCAATAGAAATATGAATAAATGAAAAATCTAGACACTGGAAGTTCAGAGACTATTTAGGAAGAACAGTAGCAACTGGGGAACAGGGCAGAACACTCGTAGCATTGGTATACAACGCCTTCACTGAGAACGAAGCTAAGAATGTAGTACAACACCAACATTTGGACATACCACAAAGAGCAACAGATCAAAGGTAAGTTATCTGATCACTGGAAATTTCAACATAAAAAAAGACTGAATGGAAAAATGGCAACCAACGTTAGTAACGAGAGAGACGGGCAGAAACATAGTCAGCTTTGCTCAATATTTTTTTTTCCAAAATAATCACAGGAAAAAAACCAAGTGTGGAATAGGTACAAGATAGTGCTCCTGAGGTTCTAAATTTAAAGTACCTGATGAAGTGGGATTGGCAGGATCGTCTTATAATGTGCAGATGACCTCAGTCAAATGACCAGACTCCAACAAGATGGTCATCATATTACTAAGACTGTCAAAAACATTTTCACATTTATCTTGACAAACAAAATAATATCTCCTTCCCGACAGGCAAGGAGAAAGGAAGGGATAAATAAGAGGAAAACCAAATACAAGAAAAGACAATGATGGTATGAGACAGTTCTAGAGTCCACTGGTAAAATAAAGTGACGGGGAAGAGCCTCGAAACCAAGTGTTGTTAGGTCATAATTATTATTATTATTATTAATTTTTTTATTATTATTAACACATCGGCCGATTCCCACCAAGGCAGGGTGGCCCGAAAAAGAAAAACTTTCATCATCATTCACTCCATCACTGTCTTGCCAGAGGGGTGCTTTAAACTACAGTTATAAAACTGCAACATTAACACCCCTCCTTCAGAGTGCAGACACTGTACTTCCCATCTCCAGAACTCAAGTCCGGCCTGCCGGTTTCCCTGAATCCCTTCATAAATGTTACTTTGCTCACACTCCAACAGCACGTCAAGTATTAAAAATCATTTGTCTCCATTCACTCCTATCAAATACGCTCACACATGCTTGCTGGAAGTCCAAGCCCCTCGCACACAAAACTTCCTTTACTCCCTCCCTCCAACCTTTCCTAGGCCGACCCCTACCCCGCCTTCCCTCCACTACAGATTTATACACTATCGAAGTTATTCTGTCTCGTTCCATTCTCTCTACATGTCCGAACCACCTCAACAACCCCTCCTCAGCTCTCTGGATAATAGTTTTGGTAATCCCGCACCTCCTCCTAATTTCCAAACTCCGAATTCTCTGCATTATATTCACACCACACATTGACCTCAGACATGACATCTTCACTGCCTCCAGCCTTCTCCTCGTTGCAACATTCATCACCCATGCTTCACACCCATATAAGAGTGTTGGTATAACTATACTCTCATACATTCCCTTCTTTACTTCCATGGACAAAGTTCTTTGTCTCCACAGACTCCGAAGTGCTCCACTCACCCTTTTTCCCTCATCAATTCTATGATTCACCTCATCCTTCATAGACCCATCTGCTGACATGTCCACTCCCAAATATCTGAATACATTCACCTCCTCCATACTCTCTCCCTCCAATGTGATATCCAATCTTTCGTCACCTAATCTTTTTGTTATCCTCATCACCTTACTCTTTCCTATATTCACTTTCAATTTTCTTCTTTTACACACCCTACCAAATTCATCCACCAACCTCTGCAACTTCTCTTCAGAATCTCCCAAAAGCACAGTGTCATCAGCAAAAAGCAATTGTGACAACTCCCACTTTGTATTTGATTCTTTATCTTTTAACCCCACACCTCTTGCCAAGACCCTCGCATTCACTTCTCTTACAACCCCATCTATAAATATATTGAACAACCACGGTGACATCACACATCCTTGTCTAAGGCCCACTTTTACTGGGAAATAGTCCCCTTCCCTCCTACACACTCTAACTTGAGCCTCACTATCCTCATAAAAACTCTTCACTGCTTTCAGTAACCTACCTCCTATTCCATACACCTGCAACATCTGCCACATTGCCCCCTATCCACCCTATCATACGCCTTTTCCAAATCCATAAATGCCACAAAAACATCTTTACCCTTATCCAAATACTGTTCACCTGTATGTTTCACTGTAAACACTTGGTCTACACACCCCCTACCTTTCCTAAAGCCCCTTGTTCATCTGCTATCCTGCTTTCTGTCTTACTCTTAATTCTTTCAATAATAACTCTACCATACATTTTACCAGGTACACTCAACAGACTTATTCCCCTATAATTTTTGCACTCTTTGTCCTTGCCTTATACAGAAAATCCCCTATTGACCTTACTCTTCCATACATTTATTAAATAATAGCACTAACCACTCCAAAACTATATCCCCACCTGCTTTTAACATTTCTATCTTTATCCCATCAATCACAGCTGCCTTACCCCCTTTCATTCTACTCACTGCCTCACGAACTTCCCCCACACTCACAACTGGCTCTTCCACACTCCTACAAGATGTTATTCCTCCTTGCCCTATACAAGAAATCACAGCTTCCCTATCTTCATCAACATTTAACAACTCCTCAAAATATTCCCTCCATCTTCCCGATACCTCTAACTCTCCATTTAATAACTCTCCTCTCCTATTTTTAACTGTCAAATCCATTTGTTCCCTAGGCTTTCTCAACTTATTAATCTCACTCCAAAACTTTTTCTTATTTTCAACAAAATTTGTTGATAACATCTCACCCACTCTCTCATTTGCTCTCTTTTACATTGCGTCACCACTCTCTTAACCTCTCTTTTTCTCTCCATATACTCTTCCCTCCTTGCATCACTTCTACTTTGTAAAAACCTCTCATATGCCAACTTTTTCTCTCTTACTACTCTCTTTACATCATCATTCCACCAATCGCTCTTCTTCCCTCCCGCACCCACTCGCCTGTAACCACAAACTTCTGCTGAACACTCTAACACTACATTTTTAAATCTACCCCATACATCTTCGACCCCATTGCCTACACTCTCACTAGCCCATCTATCCTCCAATAGTTGTTTATATATTACTCTAACTGCCTCCTCTTTTAGTTTATAAACCTTCACCTCTCTCTTACTTACTGCTTCTATTTTCCTTGTATCCCATCTACCTTTTACTCCCACTGTAGCTATAACTAAAAAGTGATCTGATATATCTGTGGCCCCTCTATAAACATGTACATCCTGAAGTCTACTCAACAGTCTTTTATCTACCAATACATAGTCCAACAAACTACTGTCATTTCGCCCTACATCATATCTTGTATACTTATTTATCCTCTTTTTCTTAAAATATGTATTACCTATAACTAAACCCCTTTCTATACAAAGTTCAATTAATAATAATAATAATAATAATATCTTTATTTACTACAAGTACATGTACATGGTATACAGTCCTAGCTGACATCAGTGACATACTACTTATAGAAAGTCTCTTGTTATGCTGAGCATTTCGGGCAGATTAGGTCAGTGTCCTAGGATGCGACTCACACCAGTCGACTAACACCCAGGTACCCATTTTACTGATGGGGAACATAGACAACAGGTGTAAAGAAACACGCCCAATGTTTCTGCCCTGGCTGGGAATCGAACCCAGGCCCTCGCCGTGTGAAGCGAGAGCTTTAGCCACCAGACCTGGCATCCCAAACTTACCTACCACATCCTCTCTAAATGTTTCTCCCACTTTAGCATTTAGGTCCCCTACCACAATTACTCTCTCACTTGGTTCAAAAGTTCCTATACATTATTATTATTATTGTTCCTATACATTATTATTATTATTGTTCCTATACATTATTATTATTATTATTATTATTATTGCTATTACTACTACTGCATTCATAGGGAGGGTGCTAAACCCGTAGGGTCATATATTGCCTAGGTGAATAGAAGGCATTTAGAATCGATTCAAGGAATTGGAGCACAGGTCCAATTCCTTAGATGAAGAGCCCCTCACTAGCACCAAGGAACCTCCCTGGAGGGAAAAGCAGGTATTACAAATATAATAATAATATTTTTATAATAATATTTGTATTTGGACATGATACAAAGAATTACATTTGGTTATTGAGATTACATGAGGTGTACATGCCAAAAGCCCCTAGTATGCAGGGCATTTTGGGCAGACTTAAAATTAACTTAAAACTAAATTGTAAGAATTTTTATAGATACTATACAATGAGTAAAGGTGAGTATTTAAGCTATGAAATTTGAACATAGTTTTGTACTTTTGTCTTCATTATAAAATTAATTAAATCAGATTAAACAAATTAAAGCAATAATAATAATAATAATAAAATAGTAAAAAGTTATGGTTGATAATTTATAAAATAAGTAAAGTTGCATATCTAAGTTATAAAGTTTGAATATATGTTGAACATATCAATTAATTGTAGCAATTTATTGCAGCAATGCAACTAATTGAGTGATATAACAATTTAAAACAATTAATTGCATTGCAGTTAGTTTACGTGATCATTATAATGTAAGTGTTGTGGGAATAATTAGCTAAGTAAGTATTATTCATAACAGGTTTTACATTCATTCATTCGTTCATTCATACATTACATTGACTTGAATAGTCAGGTTTTACGTTAAGTGATTATTCTACTTTGCTGGGAATGGTTGATATGGAGCAATTAGCTTTGGGTGAGAAGGTGGTTTTTTAGCATCGTTTTGAATTGGGGTACAGGTAGGGTTTCTTTGGCAATGACAGGTAATGAATTCCAAATTTTCGTGCCTTTTATGTGCATTGAGTTTTTACATAGTGTTAGGTGGACACGGGGAACATCGAGGAGTGATCTGTGTCTAGTGTTATGGTCATGTGTCCTGTTAAAATTAGTAAGGAGAAGTTTGAGTGGTGGGTTAATATCTGCATAGAGTGTTCTATGTATGTAATAGGCACAGTAAAAAGTATGGATGTCTTGTATGGTGAGTAAGTTTAGGTTTTTGAATATTGGTGGAGTATGTTGCCTGGAGTGAGAATTTGTTATTATTCTAACTGCTGCCTTTTGTTGTGTTATTAGTGGTCTGAGATGAGTTATTGATGTAGAGCCCCATGCGCAGATTCCATAGGTGAGGTAGGGGTAAATGAGTGAGTGATATAGGGTAAGGAGAACTGGTTGTGGAACATAGTACCGTATCTTGGATAGTATTCCCACGGTCTTTGAGACTTTCTTGGAGATTTGTTGTATATGTGTCTGAAATTTGAGGCCACTGTCAAGATGTATTCCTAAGAATTTTCCCTCTGTGAGTTTTGCGATAGGGGACCCGTTTATCATTATGTTAAGTGGTGCGTTTGTAGCTCTGTTCCCAAACTGGATAAAATAGGTTTTATCAATATTGAGAGTAAGTTTGTTGGTCATCATCCAGGTAGATATTTTCTGCAATTCAGTATTTGCAGTGTTGGCTAGTGTGTCTGGGCTTGGGTGAGAGATAACGTATGTAGTGTCATCTGCAAAAAGTATGGTGTCCCTGTGGGACACCTACTGTAATAGTTTGCGCGGTGGAGCTAGCTCCATTTGTGTACACATACTGGTTTCTGTTGCTAAGGTATGATTTTAGGTAGTTTAGGGAGTGTCCTCTTATACCATAGTGCGATAATTTTAAGTGTAACAGATCATGGTCAACTGTATCAAAAGCTTTACGTAAATCAATGAAGATTCCCACTGGGATTTCTTTTTTCTCAAGGGCGGTGTAAATTATTTCTAACATGTGTATAATGGCATCATTTGTATTTTTATTAGGCCTGAATCCAAATTGACAGTGGTTGAGTACGTTGTTGGAGGTGAGGTAGGAATATATTTGTCTATGAATTAATTTTTCAAAGATTTTGGAGAGAAGGGTAAGTTAGATATTGGCCTGTAGTTATTCAGGTCTGTTTGATCTCCTCCTTATGTATGGGGTGACCTCGCTATTTTGAGTATTGATGGGAAGGTAGAGGATTCAATGGATTTGTTAAAGAGTGTTGCAATAATTGGTGAGAGAACTTGAGAGGCTTTTTTGTATATATAAGGTGGTAAGTTATTTATGTCACCTGCTTTGTTTTTTAATGTGTTGATTATAAGTGAAACTTCTATTGGGTTGGTTGGGGCTAGGAATAGTGTGTTCGGATAGGTGCCAGTGAGATAGTCGTTAGGTGGAGTATTAGAACTTGGGATTTTGCTTGCCAGCTTTTTACCTATGGTGGAGAAGAAATCATTGACTACTGAAAGCCCCTGCTGGAGGCGTGGTTGAGCACAAGAGTGCACACACTCTTAAAGCTGTGGGTTCTCCAACAATGATATGGATGTATGCTCGGTGACGGCCTTAATAACCTGGACACATTCCCTCCACGTATGTGCTCTATGGATATGGGGTGACAAGTGTAGACCACATGATGTGTCCTACAACTGGATGAGGCATGTAGGGGTAGCGAGGGGCCAAGTCTGATGCCACTTATCACACATGAGGGGTGACTCTCTCCCAGGGGATTACTAAGTACTTTTAAGCTTCTTGTTTTTCTGTCTTCTTGTATATATTACCTAGTCACCACCATCCATCCTAGTTTTTCTTCGATTTCCACAATTTTTTCCATGAATTTAATTATTTTCTTAGAGGGAAGGGGGGGAGTGACACTTCCCAGGATGACCACTGTGGTCAGGCACGGTCACCAAAGTAACATCTGTGGCTTACCCACCCTGGGTGGTGCTTACCCACCCTGGGTGGTGCTTACCCACCCTGGGTGGTAAAGGGAGACAAGAGAAAAACAAGGAGGTAGCCAAAATGAATTTTGAAATTATATAGAATCAAAAGCTAAAATTGAACTAAGATTGCTTTATAACCGTAAGAGAGAAAAAGATAAATGTGAGAGATCAAGTAATAAAAAATAGAAGCTTCCACTGTGAGAAGATAAATTTTGAAGTTACCCCAACAATCGTTTACACATTTTCCACTGTTATCCATTTTGAAACCTTCCCTGCAACTTACCTTACCTGTGGATGGTTCGCGGATCACCGTCCCCACGGCCAGGCCTCCAGTGCCTTCAGCACACATCTGAGGAACCCGTATTAAATCCCGGGTACTACATGCCCAAAAGTGGAATCTGATCATGTTTCCTTAAGCGTGTTGTTCCTAGTAGTAAGTAAATATCTGGGTGTTAGTCGACAGTCATGGGTCTTACTCAGGGGAAGACAATCAGAGAACCCTATTGAAAATAAGTCAAGACTGGAAAGCTTTCTTGGGATATCTTGTATTACTTACACAACTCATACTTGTGAAAGAAGACACAGAAGTATGTGAGGAACCTAACAGATTATGAGATGTCTTCATAGAGGAAAAATAAATAAAAGAGAAAAGTATTTAAGACGGAAAAACAGGCACTAGAGAAAATTTGCAGAGCAGACAAGCAGACCCACTGTGTGAGATTATTAGAGATATCTCCAATAAATCACTAAATACAGGACACCTAGCAGACACCTAGAAACCTGATATTATGGCACTTATCACGCAGTAGAGGAACACACTGGGAGAAGTTGTAAGACTTACACACAACTTGAGTATATGAGGTCATCCAGTGCTCTTGTCAATAAAAAAATGAATATACAGTTCACGTACACTCAAGCTTGAAAAAAAAATCACAAATAAAACACAAGACAAAACTGAGTGCCATCACACAAAGTTAAAATAACCTGCATAAAAAATATATATTAAAACTGTTGAGTAATGTGCAGGAAGCACTGAACTACTGGTCATAACAGATGGTCATAACATGCTCTAAAACTTTCGCGAAGTATCCCAACAGAATGTGGGAGGGTGTCAGAGCACTCAAGATAACATTTGCCTCTCAAACTTGAGTAGTCAGGAAAAGTGTGTTTGAGCACTTGGAGAGGAATTTCCTCAGAGAAAGCCAACAAGGTTTCGTGGATGATAAGTCTTGTTAGAGGTGTGTGTGTGTGTGTGTGTGTGTGTGTGTGTGTGTGTGTGTGTGTGTGTGTGTGTGTTTCACATAAATACATCACCAGATAGGGATGGGTCGACTCTGCATACCTTAGAGTATATCAGAAGGGTGTTCCGGGGGTCAACGCTCCTGCAGCCCGGTTCATGACCAGGCCTCGTGGTGCATCAGGACTTGATCAACCAGGCTGTTACTGCTGGCCGCACGCAAACCGACATATGAACCACAGCCCGGCTGGTCAGGTACTGACTTTAGGCGTCTGTCCAGTTCCATCTT
Source organism: Cherax destructor (assembly GCA_009830355.1). Taxonomy (NCBI): domain Eukaryota; kingdom Metazoa; phylum Arthropoda; class Malacostraca; order Decapoda; family Parastacidae; genus Cherax; species Cherax destructor. Next base: position 54,669 of record WNWK01004118.1, read on the forward strand.
GAAAACAGCCAAGGATCTATTGGTAATTCCCCTTATGTATGCTAGGAGACGGTTAAACAATCCTGGGCCCTTGACACTTATTGCATTGTCTCTTAGTGTACTCATGGCACCCCTGTTTTTCATTGGATGCTGCATTGCCTGCAGAGTCTTTTGCATTCGTAGGGAGTAATTGCATTGTGTAGATTTGGGATTAATCCTTCTAGGATTTTCAAAGTGTACGTATATCATCATGTATCTTTCTCGCCTGCGATCCAAGAAGTACAAGTCAAGGGACTTCAATCATTCCCAGTAATTGAGGTGCTTTATTGTACTTATACATGCAGTGAAAGATCTCTTTATATTATCCAGGTCTGCAGTTTTGCCTGCCTTGAAGGCGGGCAGTTAGTGTACAGCAATATTCCATCCTAGAGAGAACAAGCGATTTGAAGAGAATCATCATTGGCTTGGCATCCCTAGTTTTGAAGGTTCTCATTACCCATTCTATCATTTCCCTAGCAGATATGGTAGAAACATTGTTGTGATCTTTGAAAGTGAGATTCTCTGACATTATCACTCCCAGGTCCTTCACATTAGTTTTTCGCTCTATTTTGTGGCTGGAATTAGTTTTATACTCCGATCCAGTTTTTTATTTCCTCGAGTTTTCCATAGCGGAGTAATTGAAATTTGTCCTCATTGACTTCATAGTGTGTTCTTAGACCCATTTAAAGACTTGGTTAATGTTCACTTGGAGATCTGCAGTGTCCACAACGGATGACACTCATGCAAGTTCTGGTATCATATGTCAGACATGACGATGAGTAAAAGGATAGGAGCGAGTGTAGTCGCCTCTGACTTAACTCTGTTTACTATTATTTTTTGTGTTCTATTGGTTAGGAAGTTATAGATCCACCAACCCACTTTTCCTGTTATTCCTTTATCACACAATTTGTGTGTTATTACACCATGATCGCACTTGTCCAAGACTTTCACAAAGTCTTTGTATACTACATCTGCATTTTGTTTATCCTCCAGAGCATCCAAGACTACGCCATAGCTATCCAGTAGTTGTAAGAGGCAGGACCGACCTGCTCTAAACCCGTGGTGTCTTGGGTTGTGCAACTGTTGGGCGTCCTAGTGGTTGGCGATCTTGCTTCTTAGAATACTTTCAAAGATTTTTATAATGTGGGACGTTAGTGCTATTGGTCTATAATTCTCTGCAATTGAAAAATGAAGAATTACCAAATAATAATATTATTAGAGGGGCACAATATACTTATAATATTATTGCCATAAAACATATTATATTGTATTTATTTGAATTTGAAAAGGCGCTTTACTAATACATAGATAATTATATAGTAAATTAAACTTTACTGCCACCTTTGTGGAGTGGGGATATATCTGTTGTTTTTAGTGACTGTGGGATGACCCCTGAGTCTAGGCTCCCTCTCAATAGAATATTTAAGACTCGTACAAGGAGTTTCTTGCAGTTCCACAAGTCTGGGCCTGGGGCAGAGTGCATGGCCACGTCATTTACTGTTTTTTCAAAGTCCTGTGGTAATATCAGAAACTCTGAAGATATTAACAAAATTTAGAGCCTCGATCACAAAAAGTTAATTCAGATTGTCGATCTTAAGTGTGATTAACGGCTCACTAAACACTGAGTCACGCTCAGACTTTATTATCTTACTCATTCCTTTGCTGTCATCTGTGCAAGTTCCATCTCGTTTAAAGGACCCCATACTGGAGTTAACCTGGAGAGAGTTCCAGGGGTCAACGCCTCTGCGGCCCGGTCTGTGACCAGGCCTCATGTTGGATCAGAGCCTGATAAACCAGGCTGTTACTGCTGGCCGCACGCAGTCCAACGTATGAACCACAGCCTGGCTGGTCAGGCACCGACTTTAGGTGTCTGAGGTTTTTGTCCGAGATTTGGTATAAGAAATATTTTCGAATATTTTCAATTTCATTTACTGCTTTAAGGTCTTTCTTTGTTTCCCGGATCATGCATGAGTCCTTAAGCCAAACTCTATGTTTTCTCTATAGCCAGTGTCTCCTTCCGTATTCCAGATAGACTGGACCCTTCGAGCAGCTCTGTGGTGGAGGTCGTAATGGAGGGGTCGTGGTGGAGTGTGCAGTGAAGGTCGTGGTAGGAGTCGTCATAGTGAGGATCATGATGGAGGCAGTGTTGGGGAACGCGGTGGGGGTCGTCGTGGAGGTGGTGGTTGGTGATGGGGAGGCAGTCGTCAATGGTAGGTGGTGGTTTGGGTAGTGGGTGGTGGCAGCGGTGGTAGAGGGTGGTAGTGGTGGTAGGGGGTGGTAGTGGTAGAGGATGATGGTGGTAGAGGGTAGTGGTAGAGGATGATGGTGGTAGAGGGTAGTGGTAGAGGATGGTGCTGGTGAAAAGTGGAGGTGGTGGAGAACTGGCGCCACATTGGCGGAAAGGAAAAGGCGGAGGCGGTGGTAGTAGTGGTGAAAGTGGTGGTGATGGTAGTAGTGGTGGTAGTAGTAGTAATGGTAGTAGTGGTGGTGGTAGAAATGGTGGTAGTAGTAGTAATGGTAGTAGTGGTGGTGGTAGAAATGGTGGTAGTAGTGGTGGTGGTGGTAGTAGTAGTAGTGATGGTAGTAGTAGTAATGGTAGTAGTGGTGGTGGTAGAAGTGGTGGTAGTAGTAGTGATAGTAGTAGTGGTGGTAGTAGAAGTGGTGGCAGTAGTAGTGGTGGTGGTGGCAGTAGTGGTGGTGGTGGTAGTAGTGGGGGTGGTGGTAGTAGTGGTGGTGGTGGTAGTGGTGGTGATGGGAGTGGTAGTGATGGGGGTCGTGATGGGGTGGTGGTAGTAGTGGTGATGGGAGTGGTGG
>WNWK01004118.1:62500-147481 GCA_009830355.1 Cherax destructor
TTTTATTACTCTCCACACCACCCAGTGCCACCCACACCACCCAGTGCCACCCACACCACTCAGTGTCACCCCAAACTACACCACCCATGCCACCCCACACACTACCCCAACAGTGCCACCCCAAACACTACCCACCAGTGCCACCCACACACTACCCCACCCAGTGATCCCCACACACTACCCCAACAGTGACCCCAAACACTACCCCACCAGTGACCCCACACTACCCCACAGTGACCCCACACTACCCACCAGTGACCCCACACTACCCACCAGTGACCCCACACACCCCACAGTGACCCCACACACTACCCCAACAGTGACCCCACACATACCCCACCAGTGACCCCCTACCACAGTGACCCACACCCACGTGACCCCACACACTACCCCAAGTGACCCCACACACTACCCCAACAGTGACCCCACACACTACCCCAACAGTGACCCCACACACTACCCCAACAGTGACCACACACACTACCCCACCAGTGACCCCACACACTACCCCAACAGTGACCCCACACACTACCCCACCAGTGACCCCACACACTACCCCAACAGTGACCCCACACACTACCCCAACAGTGACCCCACACACTACCCCAACAGTGACCCCACACACTACCCCAAGAGTGACCCCACACACTACCCCAACAGTGACCCCACACACATTCAAATTCAAATGTTTATTTCCTTGTAAAGTTTACAATGTGTGGTTTACATGTTATAAGATATTAATTACAAGAAGGCCACTAGCATGCCTAGGCATTTTTGGCAGACTAATACTAATTCTTACTGTATATCGATATAGGTTTTGGAGCAGTACATTTCAACATATTATTAGTACAAATCAAATAATAATATTACAAATGGTAGATTTAGTAATGGGTTTGAATTTGTCTTGGCATGATACATTGTTTCTATTAAAGTTCATATACTGGAAGAGTATCTTAGGCTAACTTAGGACTAACTTAAGATTTAATAGGCAATTTAATGTTTAATCATTTGGGTGGGTGTAAGTGTAAATTAGGGGGGAATTACAGATAACGAGATTAAGACTATATTGTTTTGGATGTGTTCATGATACAAAAAAGAGAATTAGGTGGTTTTCATTTGGTTAGCTGATGATGGGGTGTGCTAGGGAGACGAGATGCTTTTTAATGGTAGTTTTGAAAAAGGTGGTTGAGTCTGCGGTTCTAGAGTTTTCAGGTAGGGAGTTCCAGATTTTAAGCCCTTTATTGTACATTGATTTTTTGTAGAGATTTAGCCGGACACAGGGAATGTCATAGAGATTTTTGTGTCTGGTATTGTGTCTATGGGTCCTGTCACAACTATCAAGAAAGTGCTTTAGTTCAGGGTTAATATTAGAATTTACGGTTCTGTAAATGTAGGTTGCACAATAGTAGGTGTGAATGTTCTGTACGGTGAGTAGGTTTAGGTCTTTGAAGAGTGGGGGTGTGTTGTCTTGCATTGGATTGTGTGATAATTCTTACTTCGGTTTTCTGTTGGGTTATTATTGGCTTTAGGTGAGTTGCTGCTGTTGATCCCAAGGCACAAATAGCATAGGTGAGGTAAAGATAGAGGAGTGAATAGTTTAGTGTGAGTGGGGTACGTAGTAACGTATCTTGGAGAGGATCTCAACTGTTTTGGATACTTTTATTTGTTATTTGTTGGGTATGGGTGTTGAATTTCAGGTTGCTGTCAAGGTGCAGGCCCAGGAATTTGCCCTCATTATGTTTAGCAATAAGCGTGTTGTCAATCGTTATGTTCAGCTGGGCAACACCTGTTCTGTTCCCAAACAGAATGTATTAGGTTTTGTCAATATTAAGTGTAAGTTTATTAACAGTCATCCAGGTGGATATTTTTACTAGTTCTTCCTTAACAATAGTGTTGAGTGAGGCAAGATTAGGGTGCGAGATGACATAAGTTGTATCGTCAGCAAAGAGAATAGGTTTAAGGTGTTGTGATACATTAGGAAGATCATTGATATATAAGAGGAAGAGCAGGGGACCAAGGACACTTCCCTGTGGTACTCCAGTATCCAGCGGTCTTATTGATGAGGTTGTGTCCTTAATAGAGACATATTGCTGCCTGTTAGTAAGGTAGGATTTGAAATAGGTAAGTGCATGGCCCCTTATGCCATAATGATCAAGTTTGTGGAGTAGGATGCTGTGGTCTACTGTGTCAAAAGCTTTCCTTAGGTCGATAAAGAGTCCTAATGGATATTCATTTTGTTCAAGTGCTGTGTAAAGCAGGTCAAGCATTTTTACAATTGTGTCGTTTGTGCTTTTGCTTTTCCTGAAGCCAAATTGGCAGGGGTTGAGGATGCTTTGCGCTGTTATAAAGGAATATAATCTCTTGTGCATAAGTTTCTCGAAGATTTTGGATATTATTATTATAATAAAAAAGAAGTGCTAAACCACAGGGGTCATACAGCACAGCAGGTTATTGCAGGATGCAGGGAGAATGGGTTGTAAGAGGGAGAGGGATGATTAGTAGGGTATGGAGTGCAGCAGGACAGTGGATAGTGCAGGGAGAGAGGGTAGCAAGAGATTGAGGTAGAAGGGACTGAGGGGAGCAACATGCATTTGCTAAGGAGGAATTTGATAGAAGGAGAGGAGATAATTTCAGTGTTCAGAGATTGGTGCTGCTAATACTACTTCGGTTTCTGATTCTGATTATTATTATAATCAAAAGAAGCGCTAAACCACAAGGGTCATACAGTGCAGCAGGGCAGGGCAGGATACAGGGATAATGGGTAGTAAGAGGGAGAGGGATGATTAGTAGGTTATGGAGTGCAGCGGGGCAGTGGATAGTGCAGGGATAGAGGGTAGCAAGAGATTGAGGTAGAAGGGACTGAGGGGAGTGCTAGAGGCATAAACTTCAGAGTTTGTGTAGTAAATTAGTTGCTAAAGTCAGTGAGAGAGTCAGGATTAAAGGAGGGTCCATCAGCAAGAAAGGAAGGTAAAGAAAGGGCAGCAGAGCGAAAACGACGTTGGAGGTAAATTCTGCGTGCTCGTTGATAGAGTGGACAGTCCAACAGAATATGGCGAACAGATACTGGAACCTGACAATGCTCAGAGAGAGGGACAGGGAACCTCTCCATGAGATACCCGTGAGTAAGACGAGTGTGGCCTATGCGAAGACGGGAGAGAGTAGTCTCCCAACCTCGACTTTGGTGACAAGAAGAAGGCCAGAAACCTATACTTGGTTTAATAGAATGAAGTTTGTTATGTAGCAGGTCAGACCAACGTTGTCAACGGGTGCGAAGGTGGGTAGCAATGACAGCAAAATAGTCCGTGAATGGAACACCTCTATATGAAACTGGAAGGTCATGTACGGTCAGCCGCACAGCAGTGTCTGCCTGTTCATTGCCCTGTACGTCAACATGACCAGGGACCCAACAAAAAACAATATCTTTGTGTTTGCTAGAGATACGGCATAACCAAAGTTGGATACGAAGAACTAGGGTGTGAGGTGTATCAAATTTTCAGATAGCCTGTAAAGCACTAAGGGAATCTGAAACGACCACAAATGGTGACACAGGCATAGATGCAATACAGATAAGTGCTACAAGAATGGCATACAATTCAGCCGTAAAATGCTAGCCGAGGATAATAGATGCCCTCGCATGACGCTGTCCGGGAACACTGCTGTGAATCCAATGCCGTCAGAAGACTTAGAACCATTGGTGTACACTGCAATGGCATGGGAATGAGAGCGAAAGTGGTCTAGAAAAAGAGAGCGAGAAGCCGCCGTAGACAGTTGGGCTTTCGTGCATTGCAGTGGAAAAGAACAGACACGGACAGCAGGAACTTCCCAAGGGGGTAGGGGAAAGGGAGATGCCACATGAACATAGAAAGGTGGTAGCTGAAGAGTAGACAAGAGCGAATGTAGGCAAAGAGAAAAGGGACGAAGTAAACAGGGTCGACGAACACATAAAGAGCGTCTACTAACATCTGTGACAATCCTATACATGAAAGGATTGCGAGGTCATGAGATCGAACATAATAGCAAAGGCAATGTGCATCACGGCAATCGGACAAGGATGGAATGTTCGCTTCTGCATAGAGGCTCTGAACTGGTGAAGGACGAAAAGCACCGAGGCATAAACATAATCCCTGGTGATGGATGGGATTAAGGCTAGAGAGAGTAGCAGGGGAGGCCGCCGAATATATCTGGTCACCATAATCAAGTTTCGATAAAATTAGGGCTGAATGCAGGCGAAGGAGAGTTCTACGATCAGCCCCCCATGAAAGATGTGCTAGGGTTTTAAAGAGGTTCAGCCGGCTATGACAAGTTGCCTTCAGAGAGGTAATGTGAGGTTTCCAGGACAATCAATTGTCAAACAGGAGGCGGAGAAACTTGACCGTATCACGTTCTGGGATACGCGAGCCGTATAGGTACAATGGATGATCAGAGACCACTGAACATCTAGTGAACGTAATTTGGTGAGTTTTACTACTAGAAAATTTAAACCCATTAGTGGTGGCCCAATCGAAAACATGGTTGATTGTATGCTGGAGCGAAACTGCAATGAGGTGACAGTCAGCGTCCGCACAAGCTATAGCAAAGTCATCAACATAAAGCGATGACCAAATATTGGATGGGAGAACAGATGCCAGATCATTTATAGCAAGGATGAATAGTGTTGTGTTCAGAACACATCCCTGGGGGACACCTTCAGCTTGGACAAACTCCGGGGAAAGCATATTATTAACCCGGACACGGAAATGTCTTTCAGTTAAGAAGGCCTTGAGGAAAAATGGTAGATTGCCTCAGAGGCCTAAGGAGTGGGCCTGGGCCAAGATATTATACATCCAAGTTGTGTCATATGCCTTCTCAAGGCCAAAAAAGATGGGAATATCCGAGTGGTTATTAGCAAAGGCATCAAACGTCTATTAACCAGACGTTCCATCACCATGCAAACTGCACTGGTAAAAGCAATGGGACGGTAGTGGGAGGTATCATGTCCCGAAGTACCTGGTTTGAGGAAAGGTAGAAAAATAGCAGATTTTCACAGCTGGGGAAGAACTCCTTGTGACCATATAAGATTAAAGAGTCATAAGAGGAATGCAAGGGCTGACTGATGAAAATGCTGTAGCATATGAATATGTATGCCGTCTGGCCCAGGTGCCGATGATTGGCAAGCGGAGAGTGTTGCCTCCAGTTCCAGAAGGGTAAAAGGCACAATATAAGATTCTTCTCTGAGAGAAGAAAAATCTAAGGGCTCTAACTCGCTGGCAGACTTAGAAGAAAGGAAATGCCTCCAACTGAATGCTGCAGGAGTCACAGTGAGACCCCCAGAGAAAATGGTGGGCATTAAAATCGCCAAGTAACAGAAGGGGCGGCGGTAAGGAAGAAACTAGAAAGGCAACATCTGGGATAGACAATGCCCGAGAAGGGGAGATACAAAGAACAGAGTGTATACCACTTATTCAAGTGGATACGGGCTGCAGTGTAATGCAGAGAAGTATGAACAAAGAGCTGATGGTATGGAATACCAGTGCGTATAAGAAGAGCACTTTCGTTAAAGGTTCCATTGGAAAAAGAATCCGATGAATATAATAAATCATAGCCTGAGAAGGGATGGTGTCTTGTAAACAGACACCAACAGGGGAAAACTGAGAGAGGAACACCTGAAGCTCACCCCGGTTACCCCCAAGGCCGCGGATATTCCACTGTAAATAAGCCATGATTTACGAAGAGAAAGATACAAGAAAGCCGAAGGTAGAGGTATCTATGGACTAGCAGGGTTAGAAAAGTCCACGTGTGGAGGCAGCATAAGACTTGTAAGCAGCGAAGGATTGGGATGCTGCGAAGGAAGGAGGGGTGTAGATGGAGATGAGAGAGGAGGAGGAACTGGAGGTGGAGTGGTGTCCATCAACGTTCGAGTCTCCATAACATATTCTGCAATAGCTTCTAGCGTTTCAGAGGACAAAGACGCAGGATGTGGGACCACATTAGAGATGGAAGGAGGAGGAGGGTGAGCAACAATCGGAGAGACTATGGACTGTACTAAAGTAGGGGTGAGGAAATGGAAGAGGAAACTGTCAAAGGAGCTTGGGAGGGGACAGGAGTGGAAGCGACCTGGGAAGGGGCAGTAGAGGAAGAAACTTGGGAGGGGACAGGGAATGAAGGTATTGAACGAGGAGGAGGATGACCCTCCACACACGTAACAGAACTAGTTGGAGGTGAGAAACCAGGCATAGAAACTGGGAAGGAAAAATGTGCAGGATGGAGAAGGGAAGGAGGGGTGAGAGGAGAGTTTAACAATGGGGATTTTTTGCTGGACTTCTGAGGAGAGGGGCGGTGAGGAGGAGGTGTTGGACGAGGGCGTGTAGACGCAGAACTGTGCGAAGGAGTAGAGGAAGAGGTGAGGACAGCAAAAGAATTCGAAACAGGGGTGACTGAGGAGGTGACCACAGAGGAAGCTGCAGGAGTTGGGACCCCAGAAGAGGGGGGACATTTAGCAACGCGAGAATAGGAAATACGGGGAAGTCTCCCTTGAAGGCATATTCACGCTCATTTAAGTAAACTTGACAACTACGTGAGTAAGATGGGTGTGCCTCACGACAATTAAGGCAAGAGGGAGGTAGGCTACAAGAAGGATTAACATGGTCGTTGGCACCACAGACTGGGCATTCGGCCATGGACCTGCAATATTTCGCCGGATGACCAAAACGCCAGCAGTTTCTACACTGTTGCGGTGTAGGGATCACATTTCGAACTTGTAAACGGTGTCCCGCGATGTAGACCGAGGGCAGAAGTTCACGGCAGTCAAATGTTAAGCGAGCAATATTGCAAGGATATCGTCTTCGCCGAAGGGCAGGAAGGACAAAAGTGTCAACTTTGAGTATAGGAAGGTCTTGGAGCTCAAGCTGCTCCAGAATGTCACCACCACATGTTTGGAAATTCTGTTGGACAATGGTATGGGGTAGAATGACAGTACCACTACAAGAATTGAGAGAATGATGTTTTTCAATAGTGACAGGAATAGCATCTATGGTCATAAGGTGAGAAAGATCGTGAGCTTGGCCAGCATTCTGGACCGTGAGGATGCGTGTGCCGTCCAGTTCTTGTCCAGTGCTTCCCATGGGGTCACCATCTTCAGTGACCCCAATCCTCTGACTTAACCTATCTCAGCTCCATGTGGAACAAGAACATCTGACTCGTGCACTGGGCATTGCGTCTACAGCCCTGTAATACTACAATACGGCACATGGCAAATATATTATCGTGGACTCTCTCCTAGGCTTGATTTGGAAGGATATTTCTTTTGTTAGGGGAAAAAATAGGTAGTAAGCTCTTTTTTTTATCATTATGGTCATAAAGTAAAATATGAGTAAATCTAGCCATAAGTTGCTTTAGTGAGGGGATACTTTGCTCCCGATCGCAAGTGTCTTTGGCCTTACACTAGCTCTACTGTCTGGTGTCTCACTCTAAGGTACTTGTCTGACTTTAAAGTCCCTTTTGGGCTGAGTACTACCTACTGAGTTGGATGGTTGAGAGGAAAGGTGGTTCTGTTAGTAATTCACCCGCCAAAGTTGTGAAGTGATGTTGGACCCTTTTGAATCAACAGTGGCAGACTTACCTCAAGTCTGGTCACCCACACTTCTCACTGTGTATTTTGCTTTCATAACTTGCTTTGTAGATATTGTGCATACATTGTAAATATACTTGAATGCTGTTTGTTGAAGGAAATATATACTATATTTATTCACTGGTGATTTTTGCTCGTTCCTCGTTTCTACCTTAGTTATCATGCAATAACCAGGTATATGCAGGCTACCTATGTTCATAATACCCACACCAGTCATTGATGCCACTACCCATACCAGTCAGTGATGCCACTACCCACACCAGTCAGTGATGCCACTACCCACACCAGTCATTGATGCCACTACCCATACCAGTCATTGATGCCACTACCCATACCAGTCAGTGATGCCACTACCCACACCAGTCAGTGATGCCACTACCCACACCAGTCAGTGACGCCACTACCCACACCAGTCAGTGATGCCACTACCAACACCAGTCAGTGATGCCATTACCCACACCAGTCAGTGATGCCACTACCCACACAAGTCATTGATGCCACTACCCATACCAGTCATTGATGCCACTACCCATACCAGTCAGTGATGCCACTACCCACACAAGTCAGTGATGCCACTACCCACATCAGTCAGTGATGCTACTACCCACACCAGTCAGTGATGCCATTACCCACACCAGTCAGTGATGCCACTACCCACACCAGGCAGTGATGCCACTACAAACACCAGTCAGTGATGCCACTACAAACACTAGTCAGTGATGCCACTACAAACACCAGTCAGTGATGCCACTACCAACACCAGTCAGTGATGCCACTACCCACACCAGTCAGTGATGCCACTACCCACACCAGTCAGTGATGCCACTACCCACACCAGTCAGTGATGCCACTACCCATATCAAAAATCTCTGATATTATGCTAACACCACAAGACTTTGAAAAGGCAATAAATGCAGATGTAGTATACACAGACTGCGAAAGCCTTCGGCCCATGCGACCACGATGTAATAGCGCACAAAATGCGTGATAAAGGAATAACTGGAAAAGTTGGTAAATGGATAAATAACTTCCTAATAGAACAGAGTAAAGGCTGAGGCAACTACGGTGAAAAGCTCTGTTCCACAAGACACTACTCGCTCCCATCCTATTCCTCATCCTCATATCTGACATAGAGATGTAAGCCATAGCTCCGTGTCTTCCTTTGCAGATGACACCTGAATTACCATGACAGTGACCTCCATCGAAGACACTGCAAGACTCCAGGCACATATCAACCAAATCTTCAAATGGGCCACTCAAAACAATATGAAGTTCAATGAAGAGAAATTTCAACTACTCAGATATAGAAAACTTGAGGAAATTAAAACTATATCAAGGTACGTACACAACAAATCCTAACATACAATAGAGCGAAAAAGTAATGTGAAGGACCTGGGAGTGATAATGTCAGAGGATCTCACCTTCAAAGACCATAACAATGTATCTACCACATCTGCCAGAAAAATGATAAGATGGATAATGAGAACCTTCAAAACTAGGGATGCCAAGACCATGATGATTCTCTTCAGATCGCTTGTTCTCTTCAGGCTGGAATACTGCTGTACATTAACTGTACCATTAAACGCAGGCAAAATTGCTGACCTGGTGAGTGTACCAAGAACTTTCACGGCACACATAAGTACGATAAAGCACCTAAATTACTGGGAACGGTAAGTTCCTTTATTTGTATTCCCTGGAACGAAGGCGAGAAATATACATGATAATATACACTTGGAAAATCCTAGAGGGATTAGTACCAAACTTGCATACGAAAATCCCCCCCCCCCCCCCCGTGAAAGCAAATGACTCGGCAGGAGATGCAACATTTTCCAAATGAAAAGCTGAGATCTGGGGCGCCACGAGTACACTGAGAGACAACACCAGTGACCCCACACACACACATTCACATTAGTCAGTGACCCCACACACACACATTCACATTAGTCAGTGACCCCACACACACACATTCACATTAGTCAGTGACCCCACACACACACATTCACATTAGTCAGTGACCCCCACACACACACACTTCACAGTGACCCCACACCACTCCAACAGTGACCCCACACACACACCACACACAGTGACCTCCACACACACTACCACACCAGTGACCTCCCACACACACACCCACACCAGTGACCTCCCACACACACATACCCACACCAGTGACCTCCCACACACACACTACCCACACCAGTGACCTCCCACACACACTACCCACACCAGTGACCTCCCACACACACACTACCCACACCAGTGACCTCCCACACACACACTACCCACACCAGTGACCTCCCAACACACTACCCACACCAGTGACCTCCCACACCACTACCCACACCAGTGACCTCCCACACACACACTACCCACACCAGTGACCTCCCACACACACTACCCACACCAGTGACCTCCACACACACCACTACCCACACCAGTGACCTCCCACACACACTACCCACACCAGTGACCTCCCACACACACTACCCACACCAGTGACCTCCCACACACACACTACCCACACCAGTGACCTCCCACACACACTACCCACACCAGTGACCTCCCACACACACACACTACCCACACCAGTGACCTCCCACACACACTACCCACACCAGTGACCTCCCACACACACACTACCCACACCAGTGACCTCCCACACACACACTACCCACACCAGTGACCTCCCACACACACACTACTCACACCAGTGACCTCCCACACACACACTACCCACACCAGTGACCTCCCACACACACACTACTCACACCAGTGACCTCCCACACACACTACCTACACCAGTGACCTCCCACACACACCTACCCACACCAGTGACCTCCCACACACACACTACCCACACCAGTGACCTCCCACACACACACCCACCCACACCCGTGACCTCCCACACACACACTACCCACACCAGTGACCTCCCACACACTACCACCTAGGACTCCCACACACTACCACCAGTGACCTCCCACACACACTACCTACACCAGTGACCTCCCCACACACTACCACACCAGTACCTCCCACACACACCCACAGTGACCTCACACACACACACACTACCCACACCAGTGACCTCCCACACACACTACCCACACCAGTGACCTCCCACACATACCACCACACTGACCACCAGCAGAAGTCTTCCCTCGATGACCTTTATCCACACAATGCTGGTGGGAATATATTTTGTGACCTTTCATTTAGCTATGGTGTTGCTTCAAAGGTGTGCTTTAACTTTTACACTTCTATGGCGGGTGTGAGAGTATGGTCACTGGTCAGCTTTTTTATTCTGGTCTTCCAAATACAATGAATACCTCATTCTTGAGCCTTTACAGGACTGTAACATGTCTTTGCTGACTGGGATATAATGTGCCTGACAGTCTAACTTCACATCATCGTACACCTGGCTATAGGCGCGTACTGTTTCTGATCCCATATTTCAGGTGACGACATCTTTATTGACTGAAACCCACTCTCAACATCTGACTGTTAATGGAAGAAAGATCATTTTGTTGTGCCAACTTCTTAGCATCAAAGGCACTAATGTAGCTTGAAAGGGTATACTTGAGGGGTGATCTCTGCAATAACTTTGTCGTCGTAGGACAGTGAAAATCCCGGCTCACACTCCTGAATTCCATCAATTGATTTATTTGTCAATTTGTCAACTATGGCCTTTACAAAAAACATATATGAATTGATTCTGCATTCAGCTAGTTTTCCATGTTATCAATGTATATGTTGACAAGCTTCACTGTGCTGTTGTCTGCTTCATCCAAGATGATCTTTGTGATGAATTTTGTCATCGTGTCTCCTGCATAGAAACAGACATGGGCTTCTCATTTTGGAACTACTGCAGGTATTCTTTTAGGAGCTTGACCTTTGTTGCAAATAACTGCAATTTAGCAATAAGTTGAGGATCTTGTCTACATTATAAGACTGAGAAGCTGAGATCTGGACTTTAAGCACTTGAATACTGGGTCCTTTAAGTCAATGAAACAAACTTGTGTATGTGGCCACAATTCCACTGCCTTCTCTGCTAATAGACCATCCTGCAACTACCTTGTAGAGCAAAACCTATGAGCAACTGTGTACACACCTGTTATAATTTGAAAACCCTGTTTTCTTGCAGGCGAGTCATGGAAGTTACAATACAAGGACCTAATGTTTGCATCTATATTTCTGGGAGCAGCCTGAGCTCCAGTCTTGAGGCTACCATGGACAACACACATACACTACATGCCCTTAGTGGGCTGGCCATGTTATCAGAGTTCCTCTTCCGAGTAAGGTGATCATAGAATTTCAAATTAGTTGATGGCCCATCCACTGATACTTGAAGTTCATCAGCTACACTGAACACGGAAAGCCCGTCAAGAACTTATCCGAAAGATCAACAGCACGAACATGCCCCAAGAACTACGACTTCAGGTAGCGAGTGATTACTTTTTTTCTGCTCATCCCAAAAGTGCACGAGCAGATCCATTTGTCTTGGTGGAGCACAGAACTGAAAGACTCATCAGAGGAGGTGGTAAAAAAAATCACGGCTACGAGAGTGCATAACAGACCTGGTTCTGGAAAAATGGTGCAAGGCCACTTTTGATAATGTATGCACATTTCTCCCACAATAAAATTTGCTATTTGCGAGTCTTGGAACATTCTCTGAAATAACTCGTCACATGATTTGCAAGAAGAGGTAGATAGAATAATGGGTCATTACAGTTTTTAGAGCCCAGAAAATTTCTGCCTCAAGAATTTCATCTTAAGTAACAAAAGACCTCATATGACAGCATTGGTTTCTATATGGAAGGTGGAGGCGGACACTGAGGCCCTGGCAGGTACCAGCTTATTTTCTGCTGGAGGTGTAAGAGGAACTACTAGATCTACGTCAGACTATTACTTCCTGAACTCATAGTTGAAGCTTGAGAAAGTGGTGTGGATTTCTTGAATCTTTGGATGGACTCCTGTTCTTGATTAATCTGCATAGTCAGCACTACCTTACTCCTGTTCTTGATTAATCTGCATAGTCAGCACTACTTTACTCCTGTTCTTGATTAATCTGCATAGTCAGCACTACCTTCTTCTTACGTTCAAGTCCCTCAACTTGGGACTTCAGGGACATTTTTTTTCCATGTTGCCAAGTTCAAAGTTTTTACCACACAAAAAATATCTTACTTTCTTCTTGTCAGATCCATGTTTACCTAGTCAGTGTGAAAATTCAAGATCCTTTTCCATTTTATATTAAATATTTTTGTCTACTCATGGTTAAGGCCGCCGCCACCAGCTCTATATTACAAATTAGTTCTACAAAACTTATTTAGGTTTCTAATCTATCATAGACATCACCAGCAACCTCTTGAATAAAAAGAATTGTTTTGGAAAAAATAGTCTACTAAGATAATGCACTAGGCTGTACACCTGATGCCCCAGGGGTATGGGTAAGGATGGAGGAAAATGACAAGAAAAATATTAAGAATCTTCAGCAATCAAATTACAAATTACACATTTGGTTGTCTTCACACTGTAAAAATGACACTGATCAGTTTTCTAAGAAACTCAGGTTTCCCCTGACAATTTAAAAATAATTAAATGCCCTTGAACTTATAAACTGAACTATTCTCCAATCAGTGTTAAAATTTTGAAGCCGATCAGCAAGTTATCTAAAATTATCTCATGGAAACCAACTTCGGGAATGATCTATATAAAACTGAGCTGAGGGAAACTGTACTGAGGGAACTGTACTGAGGGAACTGTACTGAGGGAACTGTACTGAGGGAACTGTACTGAGGGAACTGTACTGAGGGAACTGCACTGAGGGAACTGTACTGAGGGAACTGTACTGAGGGAACTGCACTGAGGGAAACGAGCTGAGGGAACTGTACTGAGGGAACTGTACTGAGGGAGCTGCACTGAGGGAACTGTACTGAGGGAACTGTACTGAGGGAGCTGCACTGAGGGAACTGTACTGAGGGAACTGTATTGAGGGAACTGTACTGAGGGAACTGTACTGAGGGAGCTGCACTGAGGGAACTGTACTGAGGGAACTGTATTGAGGGAACTGTACTGAGGGAACTGTACTGAGGGAACTGTACTGAGGGAACTGCACTGAGGGAACTGTACTGAGGGAAACGAGCTGAGGAACTGTACTGAGGGAACTGTACTGAGGGAGCTGCACTGAGGGAACTGTACTGAGGGAACTGTACTGAGGGAGCTGCACTGAGGGAACTGTACTGAGGAACTGTATTGAGGGAACTGTACTGAGGGAACTGTACTGAGGGAGCTGCACTGAGGGAACTGTACTGAGGGAACTGTATTGAGGGAACTGTACTGAGGGAACTGTACTGAGGGAACTGTACTGAGGGAACTGCACTGAGGGAACTGTACTGAGGGAAACGAGCTGAGGGAACTGTACTGAGGGAACTGTACTGAGGGAGCTGCACTGAGGGAACTGTACTGAGGGAACTGTACTGAGGAGCTGCACTGAGGGAACTGTACTGAGGGAACTGTATTGAGGGAACTGTACTGAGGGAACTGTACTGAGGGAGCTGCACTGAGGGAACTGTACTGAGGGAACTGTATTGAGGGAACTGTACTGAGGGAACTGTACTGAGGGAACTGTACTGAGGGAACTGCACTGAGGGAACTGTACTGAGGGAACTGTACTGAGGGAACTGTACTGAGGGAGCTGCACTGAGGGAACTGTACTGAGGGAACTGTATTGAGGGAACTGTACTGAGGGAACTGCACTGAGGGAACTGTACTGAGGGAACTGCACTGAGGGAACTGTACTGAGGGAGCTGCACTGAGGGAACTGTACTGAGGGAACTGTACTGAGGGAACTGTACTGAGGGAACTGCACTGAGGGAACTGTACTGAGGGAACTGTACTGAGGGAGCTGCACTGAGGGAACTGTACTGAGGGAACTGTATTGAGGGAACTGTACTGAGGGAACTGTACTGAGGGAACTGTACTGAGGGAACTGCACTGAGGGAACTGTACTGAGGGAACTGCACTGAGGGAAACGAGCTGAGGGAACTGTACTGAGGGAGCTGTACTGAGGGAACTGTACTGAGGGAACTGTACTGAGGGAACTGCACTGAGGGAACTGTACTGAGGGAACTGTACTGAGGGAACTGTACTGAGGGAGCTGCACTGAGGGAACTGTACTGAGGGAACTGTATTGAGGGAACTGCACTGAGGGAACTGTACTGAGGGAGCTGCACTGAGGGAACTGTACTGAGGGAACTGTACTGAGGGAACTGTACTGAGGGAACTGCACTGAGGGAACTGTACTGAGGGAACTGCACTGAGGGAACTGCACTGAGGGAACTGTACTGAGGGAACTGTACTGAGGGAACTGTACTGAGGGAGCTGCACTGAGGGAACTGTACTGAGGGAACTGTACTGAGGGAACTGTACTGAGGGAACTGTACTGAGGGAACTGTACTGAGGGAGCTGCACTGAGGGAGCTGCACTGAGGGAGCTGTACTGAGGGAACTGTACTGAGGGAACTGTACTGAGGGAACTGCACTGAGGGAACTGCACTGAGGGAACTGCACTGAGGGAACTGCACTGAGGGAACTGCACATGTCAATTGGTCCATGAACCTTCACCTAGTAATAGTGGACTAGAGTTGAAAATTTGAAGGCGATCATATAAGTTATTCTGAAGTTATAAAGGAGAGTCTTGCTTAAGGAGGTTTACTGTAGACGTGGACACTGCACCTAAGTCGTAGTGTATTTAAGAATTCACTAAACTCGAGAAAATTATATAAAAAAAAGATTATAGTTTTCAATACGGTATCTTTTTTTTGCAGTTCTGTCTATTAAAATTTCTAAATAATTATCTAAGAAAAACTTTTGATTTTGGCATGTACATAACCAAAATTCAATACAAAAATTACTTCTGGTTATGATACACCAACACTTACGAGTTTGAAGCCAACCAGAAGAAGCATTCTTCGGTTACTACGTGTAAAACAATTTCCTAAAAAAATCAACTTAAAATTTACATAGCGCATCAACACAAAGTTTGAAGTCTATCAGAAAAGATTCTCCAGTAATTCCTTTGAATCCAACGATTCCAAGTTTTTTAACAATTTAATTAAAATTTCAAATTTGTACTTAAATAGTTTAAAGCAAACTTTGTTGATGAATGGATGAGAGTCAATGTTAATATTCTGAAGGCGATCAGACAAGGTGTTCTTTAATTATTGAATAAAAATAAATATCACTATCTAATAATATCGGCAAATTGGGACTTAAGGAGTCCAATATTATTATAATCAAATAGAAGCGCTAAACCACAGGGGTTATACAGCTTAAGGAGTCCAATAACAACATGATGAACATTGCTTTCTGGAAAACACAACAATGCTGAAAATTTGAAGGCAGTCAGAAGAGACGTTCTCCAGTTATCATGGATTCCAGTGATTCCAAATTTTACAATAAAAATAAATTTAGTGTATTGACAAACTTAGCAGCAGAGAAACTAACCTTAATGGTTACAATCCTAGCTGCTGCAAGATACTGTACATCAGCCGTTAACACACGCATATACACACTTGAATTTCACTCCCACCCATGATCGAATTAGGATGCATCTTGGGAAGTTATCAGAGCCATTTCAAGACGTTGAGAATAGATTTAATTACTTTAGTCATAAGAAATCTGCACATGCCAAGTGTTCCTCAAATCTTGCCCTAGTGTTGAAAATTTGCAGCCGATCAGTTAAGACTTGATATTTTGGGCGAACTAAAAATGAAAATCTGAAGAAAGAAAAAGACCTTGAGGTAAGCAGTTAAAGGTTCCCCTTCAGGGAGACATAACTCCGCTCAACTATCTTTACAATGGCAAGTTACTACTACGTATTTTTTAAATGAATCAATAAAAACAAATATTTATTATAATTCACACATCAGCATAACAGTATCAGGTGCTAAGCCTAGCACTGTGCCTACCACACGTCACGCATAGTGTATACAACACGTCGTATAACTGTGCTTCCTGGATAACTGGTTCATGTCAGACACAGCTTGTCTGACCAACCTTTATTCCAAGGTCTTACTTCTTGCTAAATACCTTCATTAATAAACAATAAATGACACCCACAATTCTATATAAATGAACAATATACAGTCCACAACTTTTTTTGTATCTATCCAGGCCACTCCCTTTTTTATCTATCATATTTCCCAGGTATTACTGGTATTTCTAGGAATACCCCACTCGAAGATATACATGAGATATTCATGATAACAGTGTCTCCACTGGAGGTTATACACTCATACAATGATATGTATAATTTAGTCTCGCACGAGAATTTATGAGAACTAAGCAAAGACTAATTATAGACGGGAAGGCAAATCCTTAACACCACCCACGCCACTCAGTACCAGCACACGCCACTACTACCACCACCCACGCCACTCAGTACCAGCACACGCCACTACCACTACCACCCACGCCAATCAGTACCAGCACACGCCACTACCACTACCACCCACGCCAATCAGTACCAGCACACGCCACTACCACTACCACCCACGCCAATCAGTACCAGCACACGCCACTACTACCACCACCCACGTCACTCAGTACCAGCACACGCCACTACCACCCACGCCAATCAGTACCAGCACACGCCACTACTACCACCCCCCACGTCACTCAGTACCAGCACACGCCACTACTACTACCACCCACGCCACTCAGTACCAGCACACGCCACTACTACTACCACCCACGCCACTCAGTACCAGCACACGCCATACCACCACCACACGCCACTCAGTACCAGCACACGCCACTACTACCACCACACCCACTCAGTACCAGACACGCCATTACCACCACCCCCGCCACTCAGTACCAGCACACGCCACTACTACCACCACACGCCACTCAGTACCAGAACACGCCGCTTCACCACCACCCACGCCACTCAGTACCAGCACACGCCACTACTACCACCACCCACGCCACTCAGTACCAGCACACGCCACTTCTACCACCACACACCACTACTACCACAACCCAAGCCACTCAGTACCAGCACACGCCACTACTACCACCACCCACGCCACTCAGTACCAGCACACGCCGCGACTACCACCACCCACGCCACTCAGTACCAGCACACGCCATTACCACCACCCACGCCACTCAGTACCAGCACACGCCACTACTACCACCACCCACGCCACTCAGTACCAGCACACGCCACTCAGTACCACCACACACCACTCAGTACCACCACACACCACTCAGTACCACCACACATTACTCAGTACCACCGCACACCACTCAGTACCACCGCACACCACTCAGTACCACCACACACCACCAGTACCACCACACACCACCAGTACCACCACACACCACCAGTACCACCACACATTACTCAGTACCACCGCACACCACTCAGTACCACCACACACCACTCAGTACTACCACACACTACTCAGTACCACCACACACTACTCAGTACCACCACACACCACCAGTACCACCACACACCACCAGTACCACCACACACCACCAGTACCACCACACACCACTCAGTACCACCACACACCACCAGTACCACCACATACCACCAGTACTACCACACACCACCAGTACTACCACACACCACCAGTACCACCACACACCACTCAGTACCACCACACACCACCAGTACCACCATATACCACCAGTACTACCACACACCACCAGTACTACCACACACCACCAGTACTACCACACACCACTCAGTACTACCACACACCACTCAGTACCACCACATACCACCAGTACTACCACACACCACTCAGTACCACCACATACCACCAGTACTACCACACACCACCAGTACTACCACACACCACCAGTACTACCACACACCACCAGTACTACCACACACCACCAGTACTACCACACACCACCAGTACTACCACACACCACCAGTACTACCACACACCACCAGTACCACCACACACCACCAGTACTACCACACACCACCAGTACTACCACACCACCAGTACTACCACACACCACCAGTACTACCACACACCACCAGTACTACCACACACCACCAGTACTACCACACACCACCAGTACTACCACACCACCAGTACTACCACACACCACCAGTACTACCACACACCACCAGTACCACCACACACCACCAGTACTACCACACACCACCAGTACTACCACACCACCAGTACTACCACACACCACCAGTACTACCACACACCACCAGTACTACCACACACCACCAGTACTACACACACCACCAGTACTACCCACACCACCAGTACCACCACACACACCAGTACTACCACACACCAGTACTACCACACCACCAGTACTACCACACACCACCAGTACTACCACACACCACCAGTACTACCACACACCACCAGTACCACCACACACCACCAGTACTACCACACACCACCAGTACTACCACACCACCAGTACTACCACACACCACCAGTACTACCACACCACCAGTACTACCCACAACTCAGTACCACCATTTATCAGTACCACTATAATCTCCTTGTCCATAATTACTATCGCATTTGTTTTATCCGTTTGGTAAGGTGAAGTCTACGATCTTTCCTTAATTCATGGTATAACTTAACAAATCTTTGAGGACAATTGTTGTTAAGTTATACCATGAATTAAGGAAAGATCGTAGACTTCACCTTACGAAACAGATAAAGCAAATGTGATAGTAATTATGGACAAGGTAGATGATAGTGGAAGAATAAACATGTTATTAGAAGACAGGGGAACTTACGTGGCCATTAATGTGGATACACACTAATTAACCTACAGATTGGTCAGTAAAGAGTCAGCACTTGTGCCTCTGGTAGTTTTCCTACTTTTTGTACTGTCACTGCCTACCTTTCTTGTCCATATATTGGTTTGAATTACGTGACAGGTGTGAGGTGGGTATAGGTGAAATTTCCTTGAAATGAGTCATAACATGGTGAGCAGTGGCGAACGGTGAGGTGGAATCATGGGATGAACACAACTGACTGCATCAAAGATACACGTCTCCTGGCAGAGGTCTGGGGCTGCTCTCCACTTTAACTTGTCAGGTTACTGGAACTTCCTTTTGAAGTTTCTTCTCACACAATTGTTTTATGTATAGATGGGCTAGTGAGAGTGTAGGCAATGGGGTCGAAGATGTATGGAGTAGGTTAAAGAATGTAGTGTTAGAGTGTTCAGCAGAAGTTTGTGGTTACAGGAAAGTGGGTGCGGGAGGGAAGAAGAGCGATTGGTGGAATGATGATGTAAAGAAAGTAGCAAGGGAGAAAAAGTTAGCATATGAGAGGTTTTTACAAAGTAGAAGTGATGCAAGGAGGGAAGAGTATATGAAGAAGAAAAAAAGAGGTTAAAAGAGTGGTCAAGCAATGTAAAAAGAGAGCAAATGAGAGAATGGGTGAGATGTTATCAACAAATTTTGTTGAAATAAGAAAAAGTTTTGGAGTGAGATTAATAAGTTGAGGAAGCCTAGGGAACAAATGGATTTGACAGTTAAAAATAGGAGAGGAGAGTTATTAAATAGAGAGTTAGAGGTATCGGGAAGATGGAGGGAATATTTTGAGGAGTTGTTAAATGTTGATGAAGACAGGGAAGCTGTGATTTCGTGTATAGGGTAAGGAGGAATAACATCTTGCAGGAGTGCGGAAGAGCCAGTTGTGAGTGTGGGGAAAGTTCGTGAGGCAGTGGGTAGAATGAAAGGGGGTAAGGCAGCTTGGATTGATGGGATAAAGGTAGAAATGTTAAAAGCAGGCGGAGATATAGTTTTGGAGTGGTTGGTGCTATTATTTAATACATGTATGAAAGAGGGTAAGGTACCTAGGGACTGGCAGAGAGCGTGTATTGTTCCTTTGTATAAAGGCAAAGGGGACAAAAGAGAGTGCAAAAATTATAGGGGAATAAGTCTGTTGAGTATACCAGGTAAAGTGTATGGTAGAGTTATTATTGAAAGAATAAAGAGTAAGACGGAGAGCAGGATAGCAGATGAACAAGGTGGCTTTAGGAAAGGTAGGGGGTGTGTAGACCAAGAGTTTGCAGTAAAACATATAGTTGAACAGTATTTGGATAAGGGTAAAGAGGTTTTTGTGGCATTTATGGATTTGGAAAAGGCGTATGATAGGGTGGATAGGGGGGCAATGTGGCAGATGTTGCAGGTGTATGGAATAGGAGGTAGGTTACTGAAAGCAGTGAAGAGCTTTTATGAGGATAGTGAGGCTCAGGTTAGAGTGTGTAGGAGAGAGGGCGATTATTTCTCGGTAAAAGTAGGCCTTAGACAGGGATGTGTGATGTCACCGTGGTTGTTTAATATATTTATAGATGGGGTTGTAAGAATGCGAGGGTCTTGGCAAGAGGTGTGGGGTTAAAATACAAAGAATCAAATACAAAGTGGGAGTTGTCACAGTTGCTTTTTGCTGATAACACTGTGCTTTTGGGAGATTCTGAAGAGAAGTTGCAGAGGTTGGTGGATGAATTTGGTAAGGTATGTAAAATAAGAAAATTGAAAGTGAATATAGGAAAGAGTAAGGTGATAAGGATAACAAAAAGATTAGGTGACGAAAGATTGGATATCAGATTGGAGGGAGAGAGTATGGAGGAGATAAATGTATTCAGATATTTGGGAGTGGACATGTCAGCGGATGGGTCTATGAAGGGTGAGGTGAATCATAGAATTGATGAGGGGAAAAGGGTGAGTGGTGCACTTCGGAGTCTGTGGAGACAAAGAACTTTGTCCATGGAAGTTAAGAGGGGAATGTATGAGAGTATAGTTATACCAACACTCTTATATGGGTGTGAAGCATGGGTGATGAATGTCGCAACGAGGAGAAGGCTGGAGGCAGTGGAGATGTCATGTCTGAGGTCAATGTGTGGTGTGAATATAATACAGAGAATTCGGAGTTTGGAAATTAGGAGGAGGTGCGGGATTACCAAAACTATTATCCAGAGGACTGAGGAGGGGTTGTTGAGGTGGTTCGGACATGTAGAGAGAATGGAACGAAACAGAATGACCTCGAGAATGTATAAATCTGTAGTGGAGGGAAGGCGGGGTAGGGGTCGGCCTAGGAAAGGTTGGAGGGAGGGGTAAAGAGGTTTTGTGTGCGAGGGCTTGGATTTCCAGCAAGCATGCGTGTGCGTATTTGATAGGAGTGAATGGAGACAAATGGTTTTTAATACTTGACGTGCTGTTGGAGTGTGAGCAAAGTAACATTTATGAAGGGATTCAGGGAAACCGGCAGGCCGGACTTGAGTCCTGGAGATGGGAAGTACAGTGTCTGCACTCTGAAGGAGGGGTGTTAATGTTGCAGTTTTATAACTGTAGTGTAAAGCACCCCTCTGGCAAGACAGTGATGGAGTGAATGATGACGAAAGTTTTTCTTTTTCGGGCCACCCTGCCTTGGTGGTAATCGGCCGATGTGTTAATAAATAAAAATAAATCTTCTTCCAAGTAATACTTCTTAACATGTGCAAATTTGAAGCAGGTAAGGCACATGACAGGTGATGGGTCCCACGCACATATGTGACTCAGGGACCTAACACCCAAAGAACCTATATAAGAACATAAGAAAAAAAGGAACACTGCAGCAGGCCTACTGACCCATGCGAGGCAGGACCATCACTCCCCGGCTTAGACCCGACCACCTGAAGTTAATCCTCTCCAGGTAAACTCAAGGTAGTCAGATCACTTCCACTTAAGGAATTAGTACGGCATCTGACCTAGTAGCACAAGCTAGTCAGGTCCGACTCACACCCACCCACTCATCCATGGAGAAGTGTAGTACCTACTCTGGGGCCTTTCCTTCCTACATAAATGTATCGAAAGAAATTTCTTAGTGAATGAAATCTATAGACTTTTCTGCATGGGTACTGGAATGTTTTAAGCCATAATTTCTTTGCTACAGATCTGGAGGAATACCAATATGTAGTACTAGTCTAGTGGCGCTATGGATGGTCGGCTAGCTATGTTGCCCTGAGGTGTTCCCATACTGGCAGTGGACAGACCCGGCGTTCACTGCCTGCACTGCTTGCTTGCTTGAGTGAAGCTTCTAGTGTATTTGCTGAGACTTGGGAGATGTCTGAACCCCTGAGGGAGGAAGGTGTGGCAGCGAAAGTACTGCTCACATTTATACTGTGTCACAGCTTCGTCACAGTTTCGTCTATGTCTGGACTTTATCAAGTATGATTAAATCAAGTAAAGGAAAAAAACGTCGAAAGTAAGGATTCACTGCAAATATAATGTCTTTCTCGCTATTTGTCCACTTAAGAGACAAGTAAGTTCCACCGTCTTCTAATAACATGTTCATTTTTCCACTATAATCTACCTTGTCCATAATTACTATCATATTTGCTTTGTCTGTTTCGTAAGGTGAAGTCCAGGATCTTTCTTTAATTCAGACGTCTACAACAACAATTGTCCTCAAAGATTTGTTAAGTTATACCATGAATTAAGGAAAGATCCTGGACTTCACCTTACGAAACAGACAAAGAAAATACGATAGTAATTATGTACAAGGTAGATTATAGTGGAAAAATGAACATGTTATGAGAAGACAGGGGAACTTACGTGCCTCTTAGGGCCATCGTTCACTCGCTTGGAGAAGAGCTGTGTGCACATCTTTGACTATAAGCTGCCACATTCTGAGTGAGTGATGTGCAACTACACATGTCATAACAGTTATATTGTGCAGGAGGGAGTGTCAGTGACACAGGAGGGAGTGTCAGTGACACAGGAGGGAGTGTCAGTGACACAGGAGGGAGTGTCAGTGACACAGGATGTCAGTGACAGGAGGGAGTGTCAGTGACACAGGAGGGAGTGTCAGTGACACAGGAGGGAGTGTCAGTGACACAGGAGGGAGTGTCAGTGACACAGGAGGGAGTGTCAGTGACACAGGAGGGAGTGTCAGTGACACAGGAGGGAGTGTCAGTGACACAGGAGGGAGTGTCAGTGACACAGGAGGGAGTGTCAGTGACACAGGAGGGAGTGTCAGTGACACGGAGAGTGTCAGTGACACAGGAGGGAGTGTCAGTGACACAGGAGAGTGTCAGTGACACGGAGAGTGTCAGTGACACAGATGTCAGTGACAGGAGGAGTGTCAGTGACACAGGAGGGAGTGTCCAGTGACACAGGGAGACACAAATGGCCGTCTCCGCAAACACCTCGTATAAACAACCTATAGCAAAAATCAGGAATCACAAAATGCTTGTGCTAAAGGTGGGTCTTTAAAAGTAAGCACGTCAGTATAATAGATTAAAATATGTAGGAATGTCATTACTAAGTACAAGTGGTAATTCTAGCAGAATGTGGCCTGACGCCCCTCCGTGAGACGACCCTGGGCGAGTCTGGTGCTCTAATATAAAGATATTTGACTATTGTTATTAACAAGTATAAGAGGACCATCACCATTGTCGTGCTATGATGATAAATAACATGTTGGTTGCTAACGTGGACGGATGATGCATCCAGTTATCTCATCAAAGATGATTTAGTGACGAAAACTAGTCAAAGAAGATGTGCAATATTGTGCGGGAAGTTGATGACCCTGGACGACGGAAGGTGCAACATGCTGCAGACTCTGCAAGTTTAACACTCAACTCAAGGTGGCTTTTTCCTTGCCTGAGGTGAACTACAACTTGCCATATAACATGACATGAGTCTGACAACAAACTTCACAATTTCGTTTAATAGGCCAGGGTGTAGTACTCTGAGCTCTAGCTCTTGGACCTGCCTCTTGAATTTCTGAATTTCTCATATATCGCTTTGAGGTGGTGAATTTTATTTTCTGCAGCTATACTTATAGTTCTGCAGTTTCTACAGAAGTCATCTGATGTCTCGACACTAAAGAAATAGTTCCCAACAGTCTTGCGAGTTGTGTATATAGTTTACATCCGTTATTCTTTGTTCTGGTTTGGTTTGTTGTGAAGAGCCTGTCAGTGTTTACCGTGTCTATCCCTCATGTGACCTGGCTTACTTCTTCTAGTTTCTTGAGGTCTAGTCCGTAGTGTCTTCCTGTGAGCCTTAGTTTCCCTACCAGCATTGTGTTCTGTCTTTGGACATCCTTTACTTTCTTTGTCATTGAATAGGTAGTGTTCAATACCAGCGCTGTGTCATGTGAAATTTAGAACCCAGTGTGTATCTCTGAACCCAGTGAGTATCTTTGAACCCAGTGTGTATCTTTGAACCCAGTGTGTATCTTTGAACCCAGTGTGTATCTTTGAACCCAGTGTGTATCTTTGAACCCAATGTGTATCTTTGAACCCAGTGTGTATCTTTAAACCCAATGTGCATCTTTGAACCCAGTGTGCATCTTTGAACCCAGTGTGTATCTCTGAACCCAGTGTATATCTCTGAAACCAGTGTGTATATCTGAACCCAGTATGTATCTTTGAACCCAGTGTATCTTTGAACCCAGTGTGTATATTTGAACCCAGTTTGTATCTTTGAACCGAGCGTGTATGCTTGAACCCAGTGTGCATCCTTCAACAGGGTGTATTTTAAGACTGGGTGTAATAATTGGGTGTATACTCCTGAACAGAGTATCGTAGGTGTGTCTACGTGTGACTCTTTCATCATTCAATAAAAATTTCCTATATAACATACATACATATCTCTCGATATCCTTGTTTTACGTGTACTTCTCCTTGAGAGACTCGCCGTCTCGTCCTCTCCCCAGGATCCTCTCTTCTCTCACTTGCTACATGACCAGTACCTTGATGCCTGAGGCTGCCGTCACAGTGCCAGGGAAGGGTCACATCCTGCCCCTGCTTCACAACGCCCACCCTTCAAGCACACTCATTCATCAAGCACATATTTCATTACCCGCCCCACCTCCGCACATTCCTGTCAAGTGCGCATGCTGCAGAAACATGGGTGTACACGGGGGTGGAAACGTGGGGTGTAAACAGTGTGGGGTGTAGACAATGTGTTGTGTGCACAGTGAGGGAGTTAACGGCATATAGATTAAGATCCAGTACATGAAACTGCACCAGTTGAGACGTTTACCGGACGTTCTTGACGCATCAGCTGGTTGACTCAGTGGCTACTTATAGCCCCGGGGGAGGCTGGGTGAAGCTGTGATTATGTTGTAGCCAACACCCACACTGACGCTATGGACCAGAGAGGAAGGAGGAAGGGCGAGGGTGCAGTGGGAGGAAGAGAGAGAGAGAGGAAGAGAGAGAGAGAGAGAGAGAGAGAGAGAGAGAGAGAGAGAGAGAGAGAGAGAGAGCATCAAGTGTACTTGGCCTCGAGCAGACATGGTTGAAGACACTACACAATATTAAGCCAGCATAACCGAAGAAGGGTGGCTTATTTCCGTTGAGGTGGATGGGTCTTCTAACCCAGGATGAGTCACAACAGTTAACTAACACTCACTTACGTATCTACTGCTAAAGTGTAAGGAGACTCACCCAGTATTCGTACCCAGGTTCCTTCGATTGTTCCAACAGCATCATCCCTATAATCTGAGAGCGTTTAATACTTTCTGTTTTTAATTATATAACTTTCCCCACAGTGCAATAATTGAAAGTTATCCTCGATGACATTGTTTTCTTGTCTGTGGTCAAGTATAAGACATGTGTCAGTCACTTCAAGCTGAACTACTCTGTTAAGATCTTAAGATTTATGTGATGGAGGATAAGACTGTATGATGTATGTTACTTTACGTTAAATATAATGATAAATAAAACTGGCAGAGTACTGTTATTACTGTCATTACACAAACTGGCAGAGTACTGTTATTACTGTCATTACACAAACTGGCAGAGTACTGTTATTACTGTCATTACATAAACTGGCAGAGTACTGTCATAACACAAACTGGCAGGTACTGTCATAACACAAACTGGCAGGTACTGTCATAACACAAACTGGCAGGTACTGTCATAACACAAACTGGCAGGTACTGTCATAACACAAACTGGCAGAGTACTGTCATAACACAATCTGGCAGAGTACTGTCATTACACAATCTGGCAGAGTACTGTCATAACACAATCTGGCAGAGTACTGTTATTACACAATCTGGCAGAGTACTGTCATAACACAAACTGGCAGGTACTGTCATAACACAAACTGGCAGGTACTGTCATAACACAAACTGGCAGGTACTGTCATAACACAAACTGGCAGAGCACTGTCATAACACAAACTGGCAGAGCACTGTCATAACACAAACTGGCAGAGTACTGTCATAACACAAACTGGCAGAGTACTGTCATAACACAAACTGGCAGAGTACTGTCATTACACAAACTGGCAGGTACTGTCATAACACAAACTGGCAGGTACTGTCATAACACAAACTGGCAGAGTACTGTCATAACACAATCTGGCAGAGTACTGTCATTACACAATCTGGCAGAGTACTGTCATAACACAATCTGGCAGAGTACTGTTATTACACAATCTGGCAGAGTACTGTCATAACACAAATTGGCAGGTACTGTCATTACACAAACTGGCAGGTACTGTCATAACACAAACTGGCAGAGTACTATTACACAAACTGGCAGAGTACTGTCATAACACAAACTGGCAGAGTACTGTCATTACACAAACTGGCAGAGTACTGTCATAACACAAACTGGCAGAGTACTGTCATAACACAAACTGGCAGGTACTGTCATAACAAACTGGCAGGTACTGTCATTACACAAACTGGCAGGTACTGTCATAACACAAACTGGCAGAGTACTGTCATAACACAAACTGGCAGAGTACTGTCATAACACAAACTGGCAGAGTACTGTCATAACACAAACTGGCAGAGTACTGTCATAACACAAACTGGCAGGTACTGTCATAACACAAACTGGCAGGTACTGTCATAACACAAACTGGCAGGTACTGTCATAACACAAACTGGCAGGTACTGTCATAACACAAACTGGCAGGTACTGTCATAACACAAACTGGCAGGTACTGTCATAACACAAACTGGCAGAGTACTGTCATAACACAAACTGGCAGAGTACTGTCATAACACAAACTGGCAGGTACTGTCATAACACAAACTGGCAGAGTACTGTCATAACACAAACTGGCAGAGTACTGTCATAATACAAACTGGCAGGTACTGTCATAACACAAACTGGCAGAGTACTGTCATAACACAAACTGGCAGAGTACTGTCATTACACAAACTCAGCATCATACAGTGGAAACAACTCACTATACTCACCTCTATGTACTCACCTATATGTGGTTGCAGGGGTAGAGTCATAGCTCCTGGCCCCGCCTCTGCACTGGGTCGATACTAATTCATTCTATCCCTGCTCCATAAGCTTTATCATACCTCTTCTTAAAGCTATGTATGGAACTTGCTTCCACTACTTCACTTTCCAGACTATTCCACTTCCTGACAACTCTATCGTTGAAGAAATACTTCCTAACATCCCTGCGACTCATCTGAGTCTTCAACTTACAATTGTAACCCCATGTTGCTGTGTCCCATCTCTGTAACATCCCGTCTCTGTCCACCTTGTCGATTCCTCTCAGTATTTTATATGTCGTTATCATGTCCCCCCTATCCCTCATGTCCTCCAGTGTCGTCAGGTCGAGTTCTCTTAACCTCTCCTCGTAGGATATGCCCCTTATCTCCGGGATTAGTCTCGTTGCAAACTTTTGCACTTTGTCTAGTTTCCTGACGTGCTTGGCCAGGTGAGGGTTCCAAACTGGAGCTGCATACTCCAATATGGGCCTGACGTACATGGTGTACAGGGTCCGGAACGACTCCTTACTGAGATGTCGGAATGCTATTCTTAGGTTCGCTAGTAACCCATATGCTGCAACAGTTATTTGGTTTATGTGCGTCTCAGGAGTTGTGCTCGGTATTATACACACTTCAAGATCCTTTACCTTGAGTGAGGTTTGTTGTCTTTAGCCCCCTAGACTGTACTCTGCTGTTTTCTTTGCCCTTCACCGATCTTCATGACTTTGCACTTGGCAGGGTAGAACTCCAGGAGCCAGTTGCTGGACCAGACCTGCAGCCTGTCCAGGTAATCGTCTGCAAACAGGGACACTTCTGAGTCTATTCCTTCCGTTATGTCATTCAATATACCAGGAACAGCACCGGTCCTTGGACTGACCCCTGTGGAACCCCGTTCGTCACAGACGCCCACTCTGACATCTCAACACGTACCATGACTCTCTGCTGCCTTCCCGTCAGGTATTCTCTGATCCATTGCAGCGCCCTCACTGGTATAACTGCCTGGTCCTTCAGCTTTTGCACTAGTCTCTTGTGTGGAACTGTGTCAAAAGCCTTCTTACAGTCCAACAGTCCAAGAAAAAGCAGTCTACCCACCCCTCTCTCTCTTGTCTTACTGCTGTCAGCTTGTTATAGGTTTGTGACACAAGATTTCCCGTCTCTGAATCCGTGCTTGTTGTCGTTTATAAGTTCATTCCTTTCTAGGTGGTCCACCACTCTTCTGATAATCTTCTCCATGTCTCAGCATACATGTCGTTGACACTGGTCTGTAGTTTAATGCTGCGTGTCTGTCCTTTTCTAAAAAATTAGGACTACATTTGATGTCTTCCATACCTCAGGTAGTCGCCCTGTTTCGATAGATGTGTTGAAGATTGTTGTTAGTGGTACACAGAGCGCCTCTGTTTCCTCTCTCAGGACCCAAGAAGAGATGTTATCCGGCCCCATCACCTTTGAGATATCTAGTTCGCTTAGCAGTCTCTTTACCTCCTTCTCGGTTGTATGTATTGTATCCAGCACTTTTGCGTGTCACACCTCTCCGTCTTTCTGGAGTCCTTTCTGTCTCTACTCTGAATACTTCTTTGAATTTCATGTTTGTGTGTGTGTGTGTGTGTGTGTGTGTGTTTGTTTTCGTTCCTAGATAAAGATGTAACAGAAGGAATATAAAGTAACCAAAGAATGGTACCTAAGCAGATACAAGGAAATGTAATCACAGTATATACAGACGGAATTAAAAGCAGTACGGACCCCAGAGCAGTCCACTAAGCACAGTAGAATGGAACGTACGAAGCAGATATATATCAATGGTGGTGGGGATTATCTTCATCACAGCCAGGTCTCCGAGGTTGAAAAAGAAATATTACAGGATAAAGAACTATTAAGAAACACATAGAGAGTTAAGGTATGTATATGCTGAATATAAGTAGAAGTCTTTTGTGCTCCTCAAACAGAAAGAAAAGATCAGCAATCCTGCCAACAGGTGTTACCTGCCTCGATGATGCTGTCTACCAGCCTACTACCAAGACATAATACAGAAGTGAACCCTCTTTCTCTTATTAAACTCCCACAACCCCAGCCTTCTTCCTCAAACTCCCACAACCCCAGCCTTCTTCCTCAAACTCCCACAACCCCAGCCTTCTTCCTCAAACTCCCACAACCCCAGCCTTCTTCCTCAAACTCCCACCCCAGCCTTCTTCCTCAAACTCCCACAACCCCAGCCTTCTTCCTCAAACTCCCACAACCCCAGCCTTCTTCCTCAAACTCCCACAACCCCAGCCTTCTTCCTCAAACTCCCACAACCCCAGCCTTCTTCCTCAAACTCCCACAAGCCCAGCCTTCTTCCTCAAACTCCCACAACCCCAGCCTTCTTCCTCAAACTCCCACAACCCCAGCCTTCTTCCTTAAACTCCCACAACCCCAGCCTTCTTCCTTAAACTCCCACAACCCCAGCCTTCTTCCTTAAACTCCCACAACCCCAGCCTTCTTCCTTAAACTCCCACAACCCCAGCCCTCCATTATTCTCAACTCCCAGATAACAAACACCCAGCCCTAGAAGCTCCCCACTAACTTCTACTAGTACCCAGATAGAAGATAAGGACCAGATGTAAGCAGAGACACTGCAGGTTAAGTGTCTGCTGCGCAGTTTGTTGTGACTCTGAAGTAGCTAACAAAGTACGAATGTGAAAGGCACGTAGAAGACGCCGGCCTTTGTAGATGGTAGGCAACTTGTTGTCAGTGTTCACAGACAAGACAGCAGAAAGTTAACATCAGAATCGTTACCAGACCTCAGTCACCATCACCAGGCAAAACAGCCAAACAACAGAAAAGTAACAACAGTATCAGTCCAGCCAATTACGAGGCAATCACTATCAGCCAAGTATTCTCTGGTCTCAAACTGTCGCAAACTAAACACTCTCTTAGAACACGGCATTACAACCATGATTACAGACGAGACTAGCAGAAGCTAAGCCAGATACAGTAGTCAGAGCGGTAAGAAAGCTTGTGCCAGCACATGGTAATCATCTATGGTAACTTTATATCACACCCTTTCCAGGTAAAAAATAATTTGATTTTAGTTAAGCGTAGGCCAGGGCGCATACTGGCGTTACAACATTTAAACCATACATTATACATTATATAAATTTCATTATTTTTACGCAAGAATGATTTCATGTTATTTAATACTAATTTGAGAACACATGAGTGCATCACTTGTGCACAGTTGTAAGTGTAGGTTGTTGACCACACCTTCACCAGCAGTAGTTAGTGATGCCTCAGTCACTACACCACACAGTTGTGTGAGTGTAGGTTGTTGACCACACCTTCACCACCAGTAGTTAGTGGTGCCTCAGTCAATACACCACACAGTTGTGTGAGTGTAGGTTGTTGACCACACCTTCACCACCAGTAGTTAGTGGTGCCTCAGTCACTACACCACACAGTTGTGTGAGTGTAGGTTGTTGACCACACCTTCACCAGTAGTAGTTAGTGGTGCCTCAGTCACTACACCACACCTTCACCACCAGTAGTTAGTGGTGCCTCAGTCACTACACCACACCTTCCACCAGTAGTTAGTGGTGCCTCAGTCACTACACCACACCTTCACCACCAGTAGTTAGTGGTGCCTCAGTCACTACACCACACCTTCACTACCAGTAGTTAGTGGTGTTTCAGTCACTACACCACACCTTCACCACCAGTAGTTAGTGGTGTTTCAGTCACTACACCACACCTTCACCACCAGTAGTTAGTGGTGCCTCAGTCACTACACCACACCTTCACCAGCAGTAGTTAGTGGTGTTTCAGTCACTACACCACACCTTCACCACCAGTAGTTAGTGGTGTTTCAGTCACTACACCACACCTTCACCACCAGTAGTTAGTGGTGCCTCAGTCACTACACCACACCTTCACCAGCAGTAGTTAGTAGTGCCTCAGTCACTACACCACACCTTCATCAGTAGTAGTTAGTGGTGTCTCAGTCACTACACCACACCTTCACCACCAGTAGTTAGTGGTGTTTCAGTCACTACACCACACCTTCACCACCAGTAGTTAGTGGTGCCTCAGTCACTACACCACACCTTCACCAGCAGCAGTTAGTGGTGTTTCAGTCACTACACCACACCTTCACCACCAGTAGTTAGTGGTGTTTCAGTCACTACACCACACCTTCACCAGCAGTAGTTAGTTTTGCCTCAGTCACTACACCACACCTTCACCAGCAGTAGTTAGTGGTGCCTCAGTCACTACACCACACCTTCACCAGTAGTAGTTAGTGGTGTCTCAGTCACTACACCACACGTTCACCAACAGTAGTTAGTGGTGCCTCAGTCACTACACCACACCTTCACCAGCAGTAGTTAGTGGTGCCTCAGTCACTACACCACACCTTCACCAGCAGTAGTTAGTGGTGCCTCAGTCACTACACCACACCTTAACCAGCAGTAGTTAGTGGTGCCTCAGTCACTACACCACACACCAACCAGCAGTAGTTAGTGGTGCCTCAGTCACTACACCACACTACACCACACCAGCAGTAGTTAGTGGTGCCTCAGTCACTACACCACACTACACCACACCAGCAGTAGCTAGTGGTGTCTCAGTCACTACACCACACCTTCACCACCAGTAGTTAGTGGTGCCTCAGTCACTACACCACACCTTCACCAGCAGTAGTTAGTGGTGTCTCAGTCACTACACCAAACCTTCACCAGTAGTAGTTAGTGGTGTCTCAGTCACTACACCACACCTTCACCAGCAGTAGTTAGTGGTGTCTCAGTCACTACACCACACCTTCACCACCAGTAGTTAGTGGTGCCTCAGTCACTACACCACACCTTCACCAGCAGTAGTTAGTGGTGTCTCAGTCACTACACCACACCTTCACCAGCAGTAGTTAGTGGTGCCTCAGTCACTACACCACACCTTCACCAGCAGTAGTTAGTGGTGTCTCAGTCACTACACCACACCTTCACCAGCAGTAGTTAGTGGTGCCTCAGTCACTACACCACACCTTCACCAGCAGTAGTTAGTGGTGCCTCAGTCACTACACCACACCTTCACCAGTAGTAGTTAGTGGTGCCTCAGTCACTACACCACACCTTCACCAGCAGTAGTTAGTGGTGTCTCAGTCACTACACCACACCTTCACCAGTAGTAGTTAGTGGTGCCTCAGTCACTACACCACACCTTCACCAGCAGTAGTTAGTGGTGCCTCAGTCACTACACCACACCTTCACCAGCAGTAGTTAGTGGTGCCTCAGTCACTACACCACACCTTCACCAGAAGTAGTTAGTGGTGTCTCAGTCACTACACCACACCTTCACCAGCAGTAGTTAGTGGTGCCTCAGTCACTACACCACACCTTCACCAGCAGTATTTAGTGGTGTCTCAGTCACTACACCACACCTTCACCAGCAGTAGTTAGTGGTGTCTCAGTCACTACACCAAAACTTCACCAGAAGTAGTTAGTGGTGTCTCAGTCACTACACCACACCTTCACCAGCAGTAGTTAGTGGTGCCTCAGTCACTACACCACACCTTCACCAGCAGTAGTTAGTGGTGTCTCAGTCACTACACCACACCTTCACCAGCAGTAGTTAGTGGTGCCTCAATCACTACACCAGTCATCCCTCACAGTAGTCACAATGAGGCAGTCATCCATACAACAATTTACATAAAGCTTCCATTATATATTTTATATAGAAATAATTACACAGTGGAAAGGTAAACTATGAATTATTATCAGGTTCAGAGAATTTAATTATCAAACATAATTTTATTTATTTTTTATTTATTTTATCGAAAAAATGTTAGTGATTTCACTGATCTTTTGAATTAGTGTTTACATTTTCAGATTCATAACACCTATTAACGAAGACAGATAAGCTCGTTAACCACCATAAAGCTCGGAAGAATACAATGTGATATTCCCTGAAGGATATTTCATAATAAGCTGAGAGAGAGTAACGATGGGAGAAGAATAACACTACTGACCAAACATATGAGGAACTTTGAGATGAATATCCTCTGTGGTGGAGACTTGACAGCTACAGGTATAGAAAATACAGGTAGAGCAGGTACAGGTAGAGCAGGTACAGATAGAGCAGGTACAGGTAGAGCAGGTATAGGTAGAAAAGGTACAGGTAGAGCAGGTATAGGTAGAGTAGGTATAGGTAGAGCAGGTACATGTAAAGCAGGTACAGGTAGAGCAGGTACAGGTAGAGCAGGTACAATAGAGCAGGTATAGGTAGAGCAGGTATAGGTAGAGCAAGTACAGGTATAGCAGGTACAGGTAGAGCAGGTACAGGTAGAGAAGGTACATGTAGAGCAAGTACAGGTAGAGAAGGTATATGTAGAGCAACTACAGGTAGAGAAGGTACATGTAGAGCAGGTACAGGAGCAGGTACAGATAGAGCAGGTACATGTAGAGCAGGTACAGGTAGAGCAAGAACAGGTAGAGCAGGAACAGGTAGAGCAGGAGTAGAGCAGATACAGGAGCAGGTACAGGTAGAACAGGTACAGGTAGAGCAGGTACAGGTAGAGAAGGTACATGTAGAGCAGGTACAGGTAGAGAAGGAATAGATAGAGCAGAAACAGGTAGAGCAGGTACTGGTAGAGCAGGTACAGGTAGAGCAGTTACAGGTAGAGAAGGTACAGGAAGAGCAGGTACAGGTAGAGCAGTTACAGGTAGAGAAGGTACAGGAAGAGCAGGTACAGGTAGAGAAGGTAAAGGTAGAGAAGGTACAGAAGGAACAGGTACAGATAGAGCAGGTACAGGAGCAATTACAGGTAGAGCAGGTACTGGAGGAGCAGGTACAGGTTGAGCAGGTACAGGAGGAGCAGGTACAGTTTGAGCAGGTACAGGAGGAGCAGGTACAGGAGGAGCAGGTACAGGTTGAACAGGTACAGGAGGAGCAGGTACAGGTAGAGTAGGTACAGAAGGAGCAGGTACAGGTAGACCAGGTACAGGTAGAGAAGGTATAGGTAGAGCAGGTACAGGTAGATCAGGTACAGGTAGAGAAGGTATAGGTAGAGCAGGTACAGGTAGATCAGGTACAAGTAAAACAAGTGCAAATACAGCAGGTACACAAGAAACAAGAGGCATGAACATGGACAATCTTTCAGACATAAAAACAGAAGAAATGATAAAAATATCACAAGAATCAATGAGGAGAGTGACTCACACAGCAGTGACTCACACAGCAGTGACTCACACAGCAGTGACTCACACAGCAGTGACTCATATAGCAGTGACTCACACAGCAGAGAGTGACTCACACAGCAGTGACTCATACAGCAGTGACTCACACAGCAGTGACTCACACAGCAAGGTGACTCACACAGCAGAGAGTGACTCACACAGCAGAGTGACTCACACAGCAGTGACTCACACAGCAGAGACTCACACAGCAGAGTGACTCGCACAGCAGTGACTCACATAGCAAGTGACTCACACAGCATGACTCAAGCAGTGACTCACACGAGAGTGATCTCACACAGCAGTGACTCAACAGCAGTGACTCACACAGCAAGGTGACTCACACAGCAGAAGTGACTCACACAGCAGGGGACTCACACAGCAGTGACTCACAGCAGACAGAAGTGACTCACACAGCAGATGACTCAACAGCAAGTGACTCACACAGCAAGTGACTCACACAGCAGAGTGACTCACACAGCAGAGTGACTCACACAGCAGAGTGACTCACACAGCAGTGACTCACAGCAGAGTGACTCACACAGCAGAGTGACTCACACAGCAGAGTGACTCACACAGCAGAGTGACTCACACAGCAAGAGTGACTCACACAGCAGAGTGACTCACACAGCAGAGTGACTCACACAGCAGAGTGACTCACACAGCAGAGTGACTCACACAGCAAAGTGACTCACACAGCAAAGTGACTCACATAGCAAAATGACTCGCACAGCAGAAAGTGACTCACACATCACAGAGTGACTCACAGAGCAGTGTGACTCACACAGCAGAGTGACTCACACAGCAGAGTGACTCACACAGCAGAGTGACTCACACAGAGAGTGACTCACACACCAGAGTGACTCATACAGCAGAGTGACTCACACAGCAGTGACTCACAAGAGAGTGATTCACACAGCAGTGACTCACAGAGCAGTGATTCACACAGCAGTGACTCACACAGCAGAGTGACATACAGCAGAGTGACTCACACATCAGTGACACACAGCAGAGTGACTCACACAGCAGAGTGACTCACACACAAATGATCACACAGAGGACTCAAGCATACACAAGAGTGACTCACACAGCAGTGAAAAAGTGACTACAGCAGAGTGATCTTCCACAGCAGGACTCACACGAGAGACTCACACAACAGAGTGACTCCCGGGCCCCACAGTGACTCACAAGAGAGTGACTCACACACATGAAGAGTGACTCACACAGAGTGACTCACAGCAGGACTCACACAGAGTGACTCCACACAGAGTATCACACAGCAGTGACTCACACAGCAGGTGACTCAAAGCAGTGACTCACAAGCAGAGTGTCACACAGAGACTCACGGACTCACAAGAGAGTGACTCACCAGGATCACAGCAGGGACTCACACAGCAGATGACTCACACAGCAGTGACTCACACAGCAGTGACTCACACAGCAGTGACTCACACAGCAGAGTGACTCACACAGCAGTGACTCACACAGCAGAGTGACTCACAGCAGTGACTCACAAGCAGTGACTCACACAGCAAGTACTCACAGAGTGACTCAAATGACTCACACAGAGTGACTCACACATCCCCAGAGTGACTCACACAGCAGTGACTCACACAGCAGAGTGACTCACAAGCAGAGTGACTCACACGCAGAGTGACTCACACAGCAGTGACTCACCAGCAGAGTGACTCACAAGCAGAGTGACTCACACAGCAGGTCTCACACAGTGAGTGACTCACACGCAGACAAATGACTCACAGCAGGACTCAACCAGAGTGACTCACAAGCAGTGACTCACACAGCAGAGTGACTCACACAAGAGTGACTCACACAGCAGAGTGACTCACAGCAGAGTGACTCACACAACTCCAGAGTGACTCACAGCAGGTGACTCACAGCAGTGACTCACAAGAGTGATCACACAGAGTGACTCACAAGCAGTGACTCACACAGAGTGACTCACCAGCAGTGACTACACAGAGTGACTCACAGCAGTGACACACAGAGT
The DNA here is from genome assembly GCA_009830355.1 of Cherax destructor. Classification (NCBI taxonomy): domain Eukaryota; kingdom Metazoa; phylum Arthropoda; class Malacostraca; order Decapoda; family Parastacidae; genus Cherax; species Cherax destructor. Next base: position 99,562 of record WNWK01004118.1, read on the forward strand.
GACTCACAGCAGAGTGACTCACACAGCAGAGTGAATCACCAGCAGGACTACAACAGAGTGACTAAGTGACTCACACAGCAGAGGACTCACAGCAGAGACTCACACAGAAATGACTACACAGCAGTGACTCACAAAGTGATAAGACTCACACAGCAGAGTGACTCACACAGAGAGTACTCACACACAGAGTGACTACGGGTGACTCACACATATCAGAGTGACTCACACAGAGTGACTCACACGAGTGACTCACAAGAGTGACTCACAGCAGGACTCACAGAGTGACTCACAACAGAGTGCTCACAGCAGTGACTCACACAGCAGAGTGACTCACAAGCAGTGACTCACACAGCAAATGACTCACAGAGTGACTCACACAGCAGATGACTCACAGCAGATGACTCACACAGCAGAGTGACTCCACAGCAGAGTGACTCACACAGCAGAGTGACTCAACAGCGAGTGACTCACAGCAGAGTGACTCACACAGCAGAGTGACTCACACAGCAGTGACTCACACAGCAGAGTGACTCACAGCAGAGTGACTCACACAGCAGTGACTCACACAGCAGAGTGACTCACACAGCAGTGACTCACACAGCAGAGTGACTCACACAGCAGAGTGACTCACACAGCAGAGTGACTCACACAGCAGAGTGACTCACACAGCAGTGACTCAACAGCAGAGTGACTCCACAGTACTCACAGCAGAGTGACTCCACAGCAGAGTGACTCACACAGCAGAGTGACTCACACAGCAGAGTGACTCACAAGCAGAGTGACTCACACAGCAGTGACTCACACAGAGTGACTCACACAGCAGTGACTCACACAGCAGTGACTCACACAGCAGTGACTCACAGCAAGTGACTCACACAGCAGTGACTCACGCAGAGTGACTCACACAGCAGTGACTCACACATGATCACAGAGTGACTCACACAGCAGGTGACTCACAGCAGAGTGACTCACACAGCAGAGTGACTCACACAGCATAGAGTGACTCACACAGCAGAGTGACTCACACAGCAGAGTGACTCATACAGAAGTGACTCACACAGGAAAGTGACTCACACAGCAGAGTGACTCACACAGCAGTGACTCACAGCAGAGTGACTCACACAGCAGAGTGACTCACACAGCAGTGACTCACAGCAGAGTGACTCACACAGCAGTGACTCACACAGCAGAGTGACTCACACAGCAGAGTGACTCACACAGCAGAGAGTGACTCACACAGCAGTGACTCACACAGCAGAGTGACTCACACAGCAGTGACTCACACAGTCACACAGTGAACTCACACGCAGAGTACTACACAGCGAGTGACTACACAGAAGGACCCAGAAATGATTACACAGAAAAACACAACAGAGTGACTCACAAGAGAACATGACTAACAGACAAGTGACTCACACAGTGACTCAGAGTGACTAACACAGAATGATCCCAGCATGACCACAGCAGAGTGACTCACACAGCAGTGATCAGCAGAGTGACTACACAGCAGAGTGACTCAACAGGAGTACTCAACAGCAGTGACTCAGAGCAGGTGACTACACAGATAAGTGACTCACAGCAGTGACTCACAGCAAAAAAAAAAAAAAAAAAAAAAAAAAAAAAAAAAAAAAAAAAAAAAAAAAAATTTTTTTTTTTTTTTTTTTTTTACTCACACAGCAGAGTGACTCACACAGCAGTGACTCACACAGCAGAGTGACTCACAGAGCAGTGACTCACACAACAGTGACTCAACAGCAGAGTGACTCAAACAGCAGTGACTCACACAGCAGAGAGTGACTCACACAGCAGAGTGACTCACACAGCAGAGTGACTCACACAGCAGAGTGACTCAAAGCAGAGTGACTCATACAGCAGAGTGACTCACACAGCAGAGTGACTCACACAGCAGTGACTCATACAGCAGTGACTCACAGCAGAGTGACTCACACAGCAGTGACTCACAGAGCAGTGATTCACACAGCAGTGACTCACAGCAGAGTGACTCACACAGCAGTGACTTACACAACAGAGTGACTCACACAGCAGAGTGACTCACACAGCAGAGTGACTCACACAGCAGAGAATGACTCACACAGCAGTGACTCACAGCAGAATGACTCACACAGAAGAGTGACTCACACAGAAGAGTGACTCACACAGCAGAGTGACTCACACAGCAGAGTGACTCACACAGAAGAGTGACTCACACAGCAGAGTGACTCACACAGCAGAGTGACTCACACAGCAGAGTGACTCACACAGCAGAGTGACTCACACAGAAGAGTGACTCACACAGAAGAGTGACTCACACATCAGAGTGACTCACACAGCAGAGTGACTCACACAGCAGTGACTCACACAGCAGTGACTCAAAACACTCAAAACACTGCCGCAGTACTAACACCAGACGAAGTGAGGCAGACAAAGGCAGACACCTGAAATGTTAACAACAGAAAAAACACCGAAAAAAAACATGATAAAATTATATACAAGAGAACGATGATGATATTCAGTGAAATAATTTTTGAGTCAGCATCAGTGAGACTCAGATAGTAAACAAGAAATAAAATCCTGGGCGTCAGAACCACCACGCGATATTTCTAAGGCAGGAAAAACCCAGTAAATCTGAAGTGAAAGAAAAAAAAGAGACAGATAACCTGACAAGCACATAAACAATGACAGTAGTGTAGTACCAGTGTGTACTGACAGCAGTGTAGTACCAGTGTGTACTGACAGCAGTGTAGTACCAGTGTGTACTGACAGTAGTGTAGTACCAGTGTGTACTGACAGTAGTGTAGTACCAGTGTGTACTGACAGTAGTGTAGTACCAGTGTGTACTGACAGCAGTGTAGTACCAGTGTGTACTGACAGCAGTGTAGTACCAGTGTGTACTGACAGCAGTGTAGTACCAGTGTGTACTGACAGTAGTGTAGTACCAGTGTGTACTGACAGTAGTGTAGTACCAGTGTGTACTGACAGTAGTGTAGTACCAGTGTGTACTGACAGTAGTGTAGTACCAGTGTGTACTGACAGTGTAGTACCAGTGTACTGACAGCAGTGTAGTACCAGTGTACTGACGAGTGTAGTACCAGTGTGTACTGACAGTAGTGTAGTACCAGTGTGTACTGACAGTTGTAGTACCAGTGTGTACTGACAGTAGTGTAGTACCAGTGTGTACTGACAGCAGTGTAGTACCAGTGTGTACTGACAGTAGTGTAGTACCAGTGTGTACTGACAGAGTAGTAGCACCAGTGTGTACTGACAGTAGTGTAGTACCAGTGTGTACTGACAGTAGTGTAGTACCAGTGTGTACTGACAGTAGTGTAGTACCAGTGTGTACTGACAGTAGTGTAGTACCAGTGTGACTGACAGAGTGTAGTACCAGTGTGTACTGACAGTAGTGTAGTACCAGTGTGTACTGACAGTAGTGTAGTACCAGTGTGTACTGACAGTAGTGTAGTACCAGTGTGTACTGACGAGTCAGTGTACTGCACAGTAGTACCGTGTGACTGACAGTAGTGTAGTACCAGTGTGTACTGACAGTGTAGTACCAGTGTGTACTGACAGAGTGTAGTACCAGGTGTACTGACAGTAGTGTAGTACCAGTGTGTACTGACAGAGTGTAGTACCAGTGTGTACTGACAGTAGTGTAGTACCAGTGTGTACTGACAGTAGTGTAGTACCAGTGTGTACTGACAGTAGTGTAGTACCAGTGTGTACTGACAGCAGTGTAGTACCAGTGTGTACTGACAGTAGTGTAGTACCAGTGTGTACTGACAGTAGTGTAGTACCAGTGTGTACTGACAGAGTGTAGTACCAGTGTGTACTGACAGAGTGTAGTACCAGTGTGTACTGACAGTAGTGTAGTACCAGTGTGTACTGACAGTAGTGTCAGTACCAGTGTGTACTGACAGTAGTGTAGTACCAGTGTGTACTGACAGTAGTGTAGTACCAGTGTGTACTGACAGCAGTGTAGTACCAGTGTACTGACAGAGGGTACCAGTGTGTACTGACAGTAGTGTAGTACCAGTGTGTACTGACAGTAGTGTAGTACCAGTGTGTACTGACAGTAGTGTAGTACCAGTGTGTACTGACAGTAGTGTAGTACCAGTGTGTACTGACAGCAGTGTAGTACCAGTGTGTACTGACAGTAGTGTAGTACCAGTGTGTACTGACAGTAGTGTAGTACCAGTGTGTACTGACAGCAGTGTAGTACCAGTGTGTACTGACAGCAGTGTAGTACCAGTGTGTACTGACAGCAGTGTAGTACCAGTGTGTACTGACAGTAGTGTAGTACCCAGCAGTGGTCTTGGATTCACTGGAGGATACACAAAAGGGAGATATACATATACTACGCGACAGTCTTGGACAAGTACGATCATGGTGTAACAGAGCACAAAATGTGTGATAAGAAATATCGGGAAAAGTGGGTAGATGGATCTACTTTCTAACCAATAGAACACAAAATAATAGTAAACAGAGTAAAGTCAGAGGCGGCTACAGTGAAAAGCTCTGTTCCATAAGGCACAGTACTCGCCCCCATCCTGTTCCTCATCCTCATATTTAATATAGACACAGATATAACCCATACCACTGTGTTTTCATTTTCTGACGATACTAGAATTTACATGACAGTGGCATCCATTGAGGACACTGCAAATTTCCAACGAATATAAACTCAAGTCGTCCCGTAGCTCGATCGGTAGCGCACTCAGCTCACATACTGAGGTCCGGAGTTCGAATCCCCGGTACTTCTGGAAAACATTAGGACGTGTTTCCATAAGACACTGCTGTCCATGTTCTCCCATCAGTAAAATAGGTACCTGGGTGTTAGTCGACTGGTGTGGGTCGCATCCTGGGACAAAACTGACCTAATTTGCCCGAAATGCTCTGCATAACAAGCGGCTTTCTATATAGTAGTATGTCATTGATGTCAGCTAGGACTGTATACCTTGTACATGTACTTGTAGAAATAAAGATATTATTATTATTATTATTATTATTATTATTATTATTATTATTATTATTATTATTATAAATGGGTCACAGAAAACAATATGAAGTTCAACTAGGACAAATTTCAATTAAAAAACTTTACGAAATATAAGTATATCGGAGTATAAAACATACTATTTTAAGCACACAATGTGAAGGATACTGTAAAGTGATACTGTCAGAGAATTTCAAAGATCAATACAATGTATCTATCACATCTGCTAGGAAAATGATAGGATGGATAATGAGAACCTTCAAAACAAAGGACGCCAAGGCAATGATTCACTTTAAATCACTTATTCTCTCTGGGTTGGAATACTACTGTACAATAACTGCCCTTTTCAAGACAAGCGAAACTGGAGACCTGTAGAACATGAAGAAAACTTTCACTGCACGTGTAAGTACAACAAAGCACCTAAATTAATATGAACGTTTGAAGTCCCTTGACCTGTACTCCTTGAAACGCAGGCGAGAAAGATACATCGTAATTTAAACCACGAATATCCTAGAGGGACTAGTCCCAAATCTATAGATAGAAGTCACTCCCTACAAAAGTAAAAGATTTGGCAGACGGTGTGTGGCATGCATCACACTGTGGCATATATCACAATTCCCTATAGGATGCCTCCCAACCAACGAACAGGGTGCTAAGGGTTTAACGATCGATAGGGTGCCCGTCAATAAATCAGTACCTTGGTTCATTGACCAATCACAGACAAGCCCGTCAAAGCTGAAGCAACGTGGTTCACTTAGGGTAAGCACTGGCAGACTTGCCTACCTGCTGGTTGAGTACGGTGCACTCTCTCTGGCTTCTGCTTTGCCATCTGTCACCATCGTGTACACTTGTTATTCTATCCGTAAATATTGTACATAGTGTACTTACCTGTATATAGTTGTGCAGGCAAAATATACATTATAGTCTACTGCTGAGTTTGTTTGCTCCAATTCCTATTACGACCAGGTCTCACAGGGGTGCCATGGGTATACCAAGAGACAACACAGTAAGTGTCAGAACCCAAGACTGTTCAACTGCCTCCTAGCATACATAAGGGAGATTACCAATAGACCCCAGGCTGTCTTCAAGAGGGAGCTAGACAGACATCTGAAGTCAGTGCCTGACCAGCCGGGCTGTGGTACGTACGTTGGATTGCATGCGGCCGGCAGTAACAGCCTGGTTGATTAAGTCCTGATACACCGTGAAGCCTGGTCATGGACTGGGCCGCGGGGGGTGTTGACCCCCAGAACACCCTCCAGGAAGGCAGGTTGGTACACCACACACAGTGTGAACAAACACAGCGAAACTAGGAACACACACACACACACACAATGAACTTACGACCACACATAGTGAACCTACGATCACCGTGAACCTACGACCACACATACAGTGAACCTACGATCACCGTGAACCTACGACCACACATACAGTGAACCTACGACCACACACAGTGAACCTACGACCACACATACAGTGAACCTACGATCACACATAGTGAACCTACGACCACACAGTGAACCTACGACCACCCAGTGAACCTACGACCACCCAGTGAACCTACGACCACCCAGTGAACCTACGACCACACAGTGAACCTACGACCACACAGTGAACCTACGACCACCCAGTGAACCTACGACCACCCAGTGAACCTACGACCACACAGTGAACCTACGACCACACAGTGAACCTACGACCACACAGTGAACCTACGACCACCCAGTGAACCTACGACCACCCAGTGAACCTACGACCACACAGTGAACCTACGACCACACAGTGAACCTACGACCACACAGTGAACCTACGACCACCAGTGAACCTACGACCACCAGTGAACCTACGACCACACAGTGAACCTACGACCACACAGTGAACCTACGACCACACAGTGAACCTACGACCACACAGTGAACCTACGACCACACAGTGAACCTACGACCACACAGTGAACCTACGACCACACAGTGAACCTACGACCACACAGTGAACCTACGACCACACAGTGAACCTACGACCACACAGTGAACCTACGACCACACAGTGAACCTACGACCACACAGTGAACCTACGACCACACAGTGAACCTACGACCACACAGTGAACCTACGACCACACAGTGAACCTACGACCACACAGTGAACCTATGACCACACAGTGAACCTACGACCACACAGTGAACCTATGACCACACAGTGAACCTACGACCACACAGTGAACCTACGACCACACAGTGAACACACTCATAAGGGCATTAACAATATATACAAAGAGAACTGGTTGTAAAGCCACAAGATTTTGAAGGACTCAGACTTGAGCCTCAATTAAAGTTGACGGCAGCAACAACAACAGCAGCAGCAGCAGCAGCGGAGTAGCAACAAAGCAGCAGCGGCAACAACAGCAGCAACAGCAACAGCAGCGGAGTAGCAACAAAGCAGTAGCGGCAACAACAGCAGCAGCAGCAGACAACAACAGCAGCAGCAGCAATAACAACAACAACAGCAGCAGCGGAGTAGCAACAAAGCAGTAGCAACAACAACAGCAGCAGCAACAGACAATACTAGTATCTAACCTGTTTCTGGTTTTGTAACAGTTTGTCAGACTGAATTCTAGTCCAGTTATCCTGTAAAATTAAGTGGCTTCTCAATAACACTTTTGTATTACAACTGGATGAATACAAACAACCAATTAAAAGTTGAGATCTTTAATAACATAGGTGTCTAGGTGGTAATATTTAATGTAACTTGAATAATTAAGGAGATAAGTTCCTCCACAATTCTTGGCGTATCCCTTTATATACTTATATATCATACTTATTCTGTACTTTACATATATAGTGTACTATGGGCACTTCAGATAATATACAGTAGGGAGCATTGAAATTTTGGTCAAAGCTGCACTCTTCAGGCATTGTTCCTTACATACATCTTAGATTCAGTGCCAAATATGCTGATTGGTTGAGGTTTAGCCTACAGCATTTGCGATTGAATTTTTTGAATATGTCTGTATTACTGAGTAGCGCAGCGCAGTGTTTTATATACTGTATCTATGTACTCTCCAGTATTTATAAACATTAACTAACTTTCTCAGTGATTATGCTGGAGCTGCCATTGTTACCACCACCTTAATGGACTATGGCATTATCACCAAGGACGACAAAAGTCAAATTATTGAACCACAGAAGTTAAGAAATGCCAGACACAAATACTGAATGGAGAGGCAAGAAAATGAGCAGCAAACTTGGAAAATATCAACATCACTGTATTGTGATGGTAAGAAAACCTCCACTCGTGTAATGACAAAGATGAGAAGACCAAGAAATGGAGTCCAAAGATAGTGGTGAAAGATCATTACGTCATCATGGTGGATCCCGACACTGAATATCTCACTCATGTGACTCCCAAGTCAGACCATGGAAAGGAGATTGCCAAGACTATCTATACATTTCTGGTGGAACAGAAACTAACTGGGCAGCTGTTGTATGTGTTGGTAGTGACGGAACCAACGTAAATATCAGAGCTGACAATGGAGTCATTCATCATCTTGAAATGTTGCTTGGTCATGCGGTCCATTATTTCATCTGTCAGCTTCATGGAAATGAGCTGCCATTTCGGGCTGTTTTGTACCACTATGAGGGTAAGCCAAGTGGTCCTGAACATTGGAGAGGTCCCATTGGCAAGCAAATCAAGGATCCTCTGTCTGAGCTGCCAGTTGTTGCTTTCCAGCCAGTCAGTTTCACTGATTTCCCTGCTCTGAATGACAAGGTGGCAGAGGATCTGTCCTGGGACCAGAAATACTTGTATAGGATTTGCAAAGAAGAGATCACAGGTGTGGATGATGATGACTTGGCTGCTCTTGATCCAGGTCCACCGTGTGTGTCAAGGTGGAATACTTTATGGAGTAGGATCCTTAGCTGAAAAAGAGTCGTCATTATGATTTTAAAGTTCAGTGCTCCAATGTGATTCCACATCAAACTGCACCTTATGTCAGACACCGTCCAAAGAACGTCTTCCAGTCACTGCAGTTTATGAGACATCTGAACAGTGAAGAAGATAGTAAAGAAGTCTGTCCAACGTAATTCCAACTTTGCTGACACAGATCAGCTGTTTCTTGGTATGTGCGCTGATGAAGACATGACTGAGAGACAAAGCTGTCTCAATGATAAGAAAAATTAGAGAAGAGAATCAGCAGACAAGAAAGTACTGAGAGCTCTGATGAGGAGGGAGAAGATTCTGCTGATGCTGTTGACGAGGACTTGTTAATCTACACTGATGATGAGGATGACAGTGAAGATGAAGAGAATGACAATGTGGCTCCTATTGTCAACTCAAGAAAAGTTGTGATTCCCAAACTAAAGTGGCAAGCAAAGAACTGTCATTCCATGATTGACTGGAAGATTGAACTCAAAACTGAGCCTCCTTTCATTGCTCCTCTATCAGATCAACAAGTTCTGAAAATTATTGAAACTCTACTGGAGGTTCCCAAGTGTCCAAACAACACTCAAGCTGTTGAGAGAGGGACAACATTGACTGAAGCTGCACTGAAGTGACTGGACAGAAGACAAGAGATGAGTGAAGCTTCACTGAAGTGACTGGACAGAAGACAAGAGATGAGTGAAGCTTCACTGAAGTGACTGGACAGAAGACAAGAGATGAGTGAAGCTGCACTGAAGTGACTGGACAGAAGGCAAGAGATGGATATATCAGGCAAAGTGACGCCCAAGTTCCCCACCAAGAAAGACTTCACTTATAACTTATAATAGTTTAAAATTTAATAGTTGATGACTGATATAACCCATGTACATTTCATTATACAATCTTCACAACCAAAAATGATGTAAACCATGTACACTTGATTATTATCCTGACAACCAATAATTTATATCTAATTGCTTTCAATGGTCTGAAATTTTGCACAGAAGTTTGTTGTGGCCATACAAATAATGTCTGAAAAGTGCAGCTTACATCTCTAAAATTTGTATTTTTTCAATGCTCCCTAATGTACAGTATACTATAATACCCTTATGATTATGTATCCTATGGTACGTTGCTATGATGAGGTGCACTCGTACAAGAGTAATATAGGTGCGTAAGTGTATGCGTTGAGTGCTCGGTATCCGCTCGGTAAGACCGAACTTTAACTGTGAGTGACAAAAACAATTTCCTATATAAGCTAACTTCTGGACCACTGAGGCAATCAAACAGCTTGCTTGAACAGTATGACGACCCATTTCCCAGGCAGTAGTAATGCTCGAAGCAGCAGTGAACAGCAGGGCATCAGGCAAGAAAAAGAGGAGACCAAAATGACCCCTAACTGGGGCCCTTCGGCAGATCTTCCACTAAAGGCATAAAACTCTCTTATTACTTAAACTGAGTTCAGCACTTCCAAATTCCCGCCTACAACCGTGTGTAGATGCCAGAACAATGTAGGTCGAGAGTTGAGCTCAGGACAAGAGATGCAGTGTCTCACAACACAACCTCTGAAAACGTCAAATATCACACAGCTCCTGGTGACGCACTGACAAGTGTGAAAGTACTTGAGCTAAAGATCTCCCCCCCCCCCGTGGCATCACTAAGTCTAAATAATGTTCGGTGAACAGAGTCGCACAGAGTTACGAATGTATGTCCTGGGTCACCATGGTAGACATACTCTACCAAGAACAGAGTCTAAATCACACGAGCTGAGAACAGTGTTCTCCCAGACAGAGCAGAGACAAGGTGACATTTCCTCAACAAGGAACAGTGATAGATAAGAGGCAGGACCTGCAGGTCTAACGTCGGCTGACTCGCACCGGCTTCAGCCTCCACCAATACACCAAGTATAAAACTCTTGTTTCACATTTTTTTTTTAATAATTCCAGTAATATATTTTTTTAATACAGGACGCCTAGTCTTAGATCGTGCCGCAGGCCAGGTCTAACACGTGGCTGCAGGCCTGGTGTAACACCGGGTCGCAGGCCAGGTCTAACACCTGGCTGCAGGCCTGGTCTAACACCGGGTCGCAGGCCTGGTGTAACACCGTGCCGCAGGCCAGGTCTAACACCTGGCTGCAGGCCTGGTGTAACACCGGGTCGCAGGCCTGGTGTAACACCGTGCCGCAGGCCTGGTCTAACACCGGGCCGCAGGCCTGGTTTAACACTGGGTCGCAGGCCTGGTGTAACACCGTGCCGCAGGCCTGGTGTAACACCGTGCCGCAGGCCTGGTGTAACACCGTGCCGCAGGCCTGGTCTAACACCGGGCCGCAGGCCTGGTCTAACACTGGGTCGCAGGCCTGGTGTAACACCGTGCCGCAGGCCTGGTCTAACACCGGGCCGCAGGCCTGGTCTAACACTGGGTCGCAGGCCTGGTGTAACACCGTGCCGCAGGCCTGGTCTAACACTGGGCCGCAGGCCTGGTCTAACACCGGACCGCAGGCCTGGTCTAACACTGGGTCACAGGCCTGGTGTAACACCGTGCCGCAGGCCTGGTCTAACACCGTGCCGCATGCCTGGTCTAACACCGGGCCGCAGGCCTGGTCTAATACTGGGTCGCAGGCCTGGTGTAACACCGTGCCGCAGGCCTGGTCTAACACTGGGTCGCAGGCCTGGTCTAACACCGTGCCGCAGGCCTGGTCTAACACTGGGTCGCAGGCCTGGTCTAACACTGGGTCGCAGGCCTGGTCTAACACCGGACCGCAGGCCTGGTCTAACACCGGGTCGCAGGCCTGGTCTAACACCGGGTCGCAGGCCTGGTGTAACACCGGACCGCAGGCTATTGTGATGTGGATGTGCAACTTTGTATAATGGGGCAACTGAAAATAATGTTAAAAATACTTGTCTACCATTATATACTAGGTTAATGAAGGAGCCATAAGTATGAGACAAGATGTACCATGAAAGATGCTGTGAAATAAGAGAGGAGAGTCAGAGTTGGTGCTGCTGGAAGAACTGGGTGTAAAGTTAGCCTTAGTAAACTCTGTGGTTGAGTTTATGTCAAGATAATTATGACAGGTAATTTTCGGATATACTTTTAGAAGAGGTAACCTTATCTGTTTGTTAAGAAAGTGCTAATATGAACTTGTGATGACACTCTAAGGTGAACCATAACGGTTGAAAATTTTAGTAGACACTTCCCTAAGGTAAACATCAGTGGTTCAAGATACCAGAACCATTAACAAATATAATAAATAAGAAAGATATTTCCTCGTATATCTCGTGGTGGTAAGACTGATGCTGCCGTGAGTATGCAGGTGTGGGAGCTAGAACATATAACCAGGTGTTGAATAACGAAGCTCACCATCCTAATTCAGTCAACAGATGGGAGGAGAGCAGCCACTTGCACTACAACCACGCCCTACACACCTTAGTCACAAATTAGAACCACGCAGGAATCAGGTGCTCACAACTCCCAAAGCCCGGCCATAGGCCAGCCTCTTGACGACAACCACAACAAGGGATCACTGATGCAAAATAACGATATACATCGCTCGTATGAAACTAAGTGTTCCTACAGCGTAGGTAAAGGTTCAGAGAACCGACACGATGATAAATTAGACAGTGTGTAACACCTGGGTTCCTATAGTGTTTGGCAATACAGAAATTGAACTAAACTAAAAAGCGACAGAGGCAGAAACAATTAATAGCCTCAAAATAAGATATGATCTAGATGAAGGAGGGCAACAAGAAAGTCAGAGACAGCTCCTGCAGGTCTAGATCAAGAAACTGCACCCGTAACTAGTGCTCAGTGTACTAAGTGATTTTTCTTTCAATGCGCTGCTCTTCCACAAAGTCAACACTTTCAGTCAACAAGTTACTGTTTTATACGAGTCTTCCCCACACACTGCACTCTCATCTACAACTATGAGACGTCAGTAGTGGTGATATATCTGTGGTATACCTGTGATACTGTCTGACTTACCACTGACCACTTTCACTTTTTCTACCCTCGCAACCCGGCTTATGGTTACACTTCCCTCTTCACTGCCTGTTCAATCAGGCTGTTGTTGTTAGCGGCCAGCTAACATAACCTTCACAACCTAGTTGATCAGGTACTTGACGTAGGTAGTACTCTAGTTGCTTGTTGAAGACTTGTATACATGTTCCAGCAATATTTCTAGTACATATCTGCTGATAGCAAGTTGACGATTCTGAGACTATAGATGTTGACAGTAGTGTCTTTGTGACCATCAAGCCCCTGCTGTTATTTATTTTACACTTCCTCCCATCTCTCTCATTACAGTAAGTTGTAAAGTGTAGATTTGGGACCAGCCTTCCATTCAATCAATCAATCCCTCTCTCTCTCTCTCTCCCTCGCTCTGGGTCAATCTCAGCTCGTCACTGCTTCATCGCCGTACTGCTGCTCTTGGCTCACTGATTCTTCTTATATGGATTTGTACATTTTTCCACATCTCTGGTGGTGAGTCAGAATGTGTAATGGTGTTTTTGTGGGTTTTATCTCACAAGGACCTTATGTAGGGTCCATGTGTCTGTCTTGTAGATGTCTGAAGTTTATTCCTTTCATGTTACTTTTCTGTCCGGAGTTTGGCTCTAGATATTCTATGTTGTCAGCTATGTGTGCGTTGTCACAGTCGGGGCAAGTATGAATTACACTGCGTGGCGTTGTCACAGTCGGGGCAAGTATGAATTACACTGTCTGGCGTTGTCACAGTCGGGGTAAGTATGAATTACACTGCGTGGCGTTGTCACAGTCAGGACAAATATGAATTACACTGCCTGGCGTTGTCACAGTCGGGGCAAGTATGAATTACACTGCCTGGCGTTGTCACAGTCGGGGCAAGTATGAATTACACTGTCTGGCGTTGTCACAGTCGGGGTAAGTATGAATTACACTGCGTGGCGTTGTCACAGTCAGGGTAAATATGAATTACACTGCGTGGCGTTGTCACAGTCGGGGCAAGTATGAATTACACTGCGTGGCGTTGTCACAGTCGGGGCAAGTATGAATTACACTGCCTGGCGTTGTCACAATCGGGGTAAGTATGAATTACACTGCCTGGCGTTGTCACAGTCGGGGCAAGTATGAATTACACTGCGTGGCGTTGTCACAGTCGGGGCAAGTATGAATTACACTGCCTGGCGTTGTCACAGTCGGGGCAAGTATGAATTACAATGCCTGGCGTTGTCACAGTCGGGGCTAGTATGAATTACACTGCGTGGCGTTGTCACAGTCGGGGCAAGTTTGAATTACACTGCGTGGCGTTGTCACAGTCGGGGCAAGTATGAATTACACTGCGTGGCGTTGTCACAGTCGGGGCAAGTATGAATTACACTGCGTGGCGTTGTCACAGTCGGGGCAAGTATGAATTACACTGCGTGGCGTTGTCACAGTCGGGGTAAGTATGAATTACACTGCCTGGTGTTGTCACAGTCGGGGCAAGTATGAATTACACTGCGTGGCGTTGTCACAATCGGGGCAAGTATGAATTACACTGTCTGGCGTTGTCACAGTCGGGGTAAGTATGAATTACACTGCGTGGCGTTGTCACAGTCAGGGGAAATATGAATTACACTGCGTGACGTTGTCACAGTCGGGGCAAGTATGAATTACACTGCGTGGCGTTGTCACAGTCGGGGCAAGTATGAATTACACTGCGTGGCGTTGTCACAGTCGGGGCAAGTATGAATTACACTGCCTGGCGTTGTCACAGTCGGGGCAAGTATGAATTACACTGCGTGGCATTGTCACAGTCGGGGCAAGTATGAATTACACTGCGTGGCGTTGTCACAGTCGGGGCAAGTATGAATTACACTGCGTGGCGTTGTCACAGTCGGGGCAAGTATGAATTACACTGCGTGGCGTTGTCACAGTCGGGGCAAGTATGAATTTCACTGCGTGGCGTTGTCTGGGTGGTAAAATATTATTGTGCAAACACACTTCTTACGACCTCCATATAAAACTGTCATTATGATTCACATTGTGGAATCCAGTGGTATTGCGCAGGTATAAGTACATAATGGTATAAACCTTGGTAATAAATACCGACGAGTCAGTTTGGAAAAACACGTAAGCAAACACTAGCACATATAAATATATCCTAGTGTTTGATTAAGTGTTTTTCTAAACCATAGATACATAATATACAAAAGCACGCACGCACACCCACACACACACGCACGCACGCACGCACGCGCGCACACACACGCACATGAGGAGAATCACATCGGAATAAGGACCAAGCAGGACTTCAAAGAGACCTGGACAAGCTTGACATCTGGTCTAGCAACTGGCTTCTCGAATTTAACCCCACCAAATGCAAAGTCATGAGGATCGGAGAAGGGCAAAGAAGACCGCTGACAGAGTACAGGCTAGGTGGACAAAGGGTACAAACCTCATCAAAGGAGAAAGACCTTGGGGTGAGTATAACGCCAAGCACGTCTCCGGAAACACACATCAACCAGATAACCGCAGCAGCATATGGGCGACTGGCAAACCTAAGATTAGCGTTCCGTTACCTAAACAAGGAATCGTTCAAGACACTGTACACCGTGTACGTCAGGCCCATACTAGAGTATGCAGCACCAGTCTGGAACCCACACCTGGTCAAGCACGTCAAGAAATTAGAGAAAGTGCAAAGGTTTGCGACAAGGCTAGTTCCACAGCTCAGGGGACTGTCCTATGAAGAAAGGTTGAGGGAAATAGGACTAACAACACTGGAGGACAGAAGGGTTAGAGGAGACATGATAACGGCATACAAAATACTGCAGGGAATCGACAAGGTAGATAGTGACAGGATGTTCCAGAGAGGGAACACAGAAACAAGGGGACACAACTGGAAGCTGAAGACTCAGATGAGTCAAAGGGATGTTAGGAAGCACTTCTTCAGCCATAGAGTAGTTAGGAAGTGGAATAGTCTAGCGAACGATATAGTGGAGGCGGGAACCATACATAGTTTTAAGACAAGGTATGATAAAGCTCATGGAGCTGGGAGAGCAGAGACCCAGTAGTGGACAGCAAAGAGGCGGGGCCAGGAGCTGAGTCTCGACCCCTGCAACTACAATTAGGTGACTACAATTAGGTGAGTACACACATCAACAAGGGGAATAATGGACGAACCTGGGAGGTCATCGTGGGAGGCGGAGCTCAACAAAGGGAGAAAGAGTGGGGGAGGAAACTATTGGAGATCAGCGAGAAAATGGAGGAAAAGATAGCTGCAGAGAGTAGAAAATCGGAACTAGAAGCCAAAAAAGCAGAAGCTAAGATACAGAGTTTAGAAGAGAAGCTGCAGAAGCTAAGATACAGAGCTTAGAAGAGAAGCTGCAGAAGCTAAGATACAGAGCTTAGAAGAGAAGCTGCAGAGTCTGACACAGCTTAGAGACAAAAATAACTGTTCAGACATGTCACCAGGAATTTGTGCATCAGGCAAATATAAAGGGAATGTGGGGGAAACAGAAGACATCTTGTATGCAAATGTAGTATCAGACCCACGTTGGACCGGGAACAAGACGAGTAGCACATTTACAACACATGAGAGAGATGTAGTCAACGCAGTCAGGAACAAGATGAGTAACACAGTAACAACACATGAAAGGGATGTAGACAACGCAGTAGACATGCTAAACGCAAATACTCCAACAATATACTGCAGTGGACAGGGACAAATGAGCAGGAAGGACACACAAAGGAGCATAGGGGCTACAGCCACAGTAGCGATGGAAGGAAGGGACAACAGAATGGAAGATGCTAATGCATCTCTGATGAGGCAAAGGGAGACACAGTGGGAGGAAGAAAGGGAGAGGTCAATCTTTGTTTATGGACTCCAGGAAGTCAAAGGGGACACCCATGATAGAAGAAAACAGGAGGAGAAAGAAAGGATTGGAGGAATCATGTTAGCAATAGGGGGAGACACATCCCAGGTGACAAATTTTCGGAGAATCGGGTGGTATACAAGGAAAAGAAATCGGCCTCTCAAAGTAATCTTCAAGGCAGAATCAGCCCGAACCATGATCCTGCAGGAGAAAGCACGGTTGAGGGAGAATCCGGCGTACCAGAATGTATACCTCGATCGGGACAGAACGCAGGAAGAAAGGCGAAGAGAGGAGCGAGAGGAAGTGACAAGAAAGAGCGAAGGAAACCAGGCCCAAGTAGAAGGCCAAACACACCCCCCGGAAGCACTCACAGAGGGCCTCCAAACACAACAACCCCAAGGCAACAGTACAATTTAACCCCACACACACACATCACTCCCCCTGTCCCTACCCCACCAAACCAAAACCCACCCTCACAACTACCCTCCATCACCAACCCCACCCCACCAACCCATACCCTACCCATACAACTCTCCCCACCCATGCAGCAACCCCCTATGGGCACTCTGCCCACACCTCCCACAACCCCCCAAGATCTCCCCAAAGCCACAGTCTTGGAAACGAGGATGAAGGTTTGGTACACAAACGCAAATGGAATAACAAATTAATATGAAGAGTGGAATGAAAAAATTGATGAGAAGTCCCCAGACATCATAGCAGTCACAGAAACAAAACTCACTGAGGCAATAACAGATGCAATCTTCCACAGGGATATCAGATCCTGAAAAAAAGATAGGAGTAGAGGGGGAGGAGGGATCGCACTGCTCGTAAGGAACCATTGGAATTTAGAGGAATTGGAAGGAATGGAGGAGTGTAAGGAAAGGGACTTTATAGTAGGTACCATCCAGTCTGGGGAGCATGGATAGTCATTGCAGTGATGTATAACCCACCACAGAACTTCAGGAGGCCAGGAGAGGAATATGAAGAGAACAACAGAGCAATGGTGGACACACTGGCGGAGGTGGCAAGAAGAGCGCATTCGAGCAGAGCAAAGCTACTGGTCATGGGCGACTTCAACCACAGAGAGATTGACTGGGAAAACCAGGAACCACATGGGGGTTCAGAAACATGGAAACCCAAGATGATGGACGTGGTACTGGAAAACCTGATGCACCAACATGTCAGGGTCACGACCAGAGAGAGAGAGAGAGAGAGAGAGAGAGAGAGAGAGGAGAGGATGAACCAGCAAGGCTGGACCTTGTATTCACCCTGAGCAGCTTAGACATTGAGGACAAACACACGAGAGCCTCCTGGGAGCCAGCGACCATATGGTGCTGAGCTTTGAGTACATCGTAGAGTTACAGGTGGAGATGGAAAACGGTTTCGAAAGAGACAACCCAAACTTTAAAAGAGGGGACTACACGGGTATGAGGAACTTCCTGCAGGAGGTTCAGTGGAACAGGGACATGGAAGGACTGTCAGTAAATTAAATGATGGAATTTGTAGTGACAAAGTGCAAGAAGGCAGAGGAAAAGTATATACCCAAAGGCAAAAGATTAAATGGAAAGTCTAGAAAGAGCCCCTGGTTTAACCAAAGGTGCAGGGAGGCAAAGACTCAGTGTGCCAGAGAATGGAAAAAGTACAGAAGGCAAAGAACCCAAGAAAACAAGGAGATTAGTCGTAGAGCTAGAAACGAGTATGCACAGGTACAGAGAGGGGCCCAGAAACAGTACGAAAATGACATAGCATCGAAAGTCAAGTCTGACCCGAAACTGATGTACAGTCACATCAGAAGGAAGACAACAGTCAAGGACCAGGTGATAAGGCTGAGGAAAGAAGATGGGGAGTCTACCTGGAGAGAATTCCAGGGGTCAACGCCCCCGCGGCCCGGTCTGTGACCAGGCCTCCTGTTGGACCAGAGCCTGATCAACCAGGCTGTTACTGCTGGCCGCACGCAGTCCAACGTACGAACCACAGCCCGGCTGATCAGGTACCGACTTGAGGTGCCTGTCCAGTGCCTGCTTGAAGACAGCCAGGGGCTTGTTGGTAATCCCCCTGATGTATGCTGGGAGGCAGTTGAACAATCTTGGGCCCCTCACACTTATTGTGTTGTCCCTCAACGTGCTAGTGGCACCCCTGCTCTTCATTGGGGGAATGTTACATCGCCTGCCGAGTCTTTTGCTTTCGTATGGAGTGATTTTTGTGTGCAAGTTTGGTACTAAGCCCTCGAGAATTTTCCATGTGTATATAATAATGTATCTCTCCCGCCTGCGTTCTAGAGAGTACAGGTTTAGGAACTTCAAGCGTTCCCAGTAATTGAGGTGGTTTATCGCACTTATGCGTGCCGTGAAGGTTCTCTGCACATTTTCAAGGTCAGCAATTTCACCCGCCTTGAAAGGTGCAGTTAGTGTGCAGCAATATTCCAGCCTAGATAGAACAAGCGATCTGTAAAGTGTCAACATGGGCTTGGCATCCCTGGTTTTGAAGGTTCTCATTATCCATCCTGTCATTTTTCGAGCAGATGCAATTGCTACATTGTTATGGTCCTTGAAGGTGAGATCCTCTGACATGATCACTCCCAGGTCTTTGACATTAGTTTTTCGCTCTATTGTGTGGTTGGAAATAGTTTTGTACTCCGATGAGGTAATGTGAGGTATGTGAGGAGCTCAACTCGAGGTTTAAGGAGGTATTCACAGTAGAGGTAGGAAGGCATCTGGGTAGACAGGACAGAGCGGGACACCAACAAGGAATATATCAAGTGTTGGATGGAATACACACAAATGAGGAGGAGGTGAAGCAGTTGCGTGATGAGGTTTCACAGTGGGCGCCTGTGACGAGCGGGGTCCACAGCGGTCAGTCCTAGGACCAGTGCTATTCTTGGTATATGTGAATGACATGACGGACGGGATAGACTCAGAAGTGTCTCTGTTCGCAGATGATGTGAAATTAATGAGGAGAATCAAATCGGATGAGGACCAAGCAAGACTTCAAACAGACCTGGACAAGCTGGACACCTGGTCCAGCAACTGGATTCTCGAATTTAATCCCACCAAGTGCAAAGTCATGAAAATCGGGAAGGGGCAAATAAGACTGCTGACAGAGTACAGGCTAGGTGGACAAAGGCTACAAACCTCGTTAAAGGAGAAAGACCTTGGGGTGAGTATAACAACAAGCACGTCTCCGGAAGCACACATCAACCAGATAACTGCGGCAGCATATGGGCGACTGGCAAACCTAAGATTAGCGTTCCGTTACCTTAACAAGGAATCGTTCAAGACACTGTACACCGTGAATGTCAGGCCCATACTAGAGTATGCAGCACCAGTCTGGAACCCACACGTCAAGAAACTAGAGAAAGTGCAAAAGTTTGCGACAAGGTTAGTTCCAGAGCTCAGGGGACTGTCCTACGAAGAAAGGTTGAGGGAAATAGGCCTGACAACACTGGAGGACAGAAGGGTTAGAGGAGACATGATAACGACATACATTGAAGACTCAGATGAGTCAAAGAGATGTTAGGAAATATTTATTTAGTCATAGAGCAGTCAGGAAGTGGAATAGTCTGGGAAGTGATGTAGTGGAGGCAGGATCCATACATAGCTTTAAGAAGAGGTATGATAAAGCTCATTGAGCAGGAAGAGTGACCCAGTAGCGGCCAGTGAAGATGCAGGGCCAGGAGCTATGACTCGACCCCTGCAACCACAACTAGGTGAGTACACACACACACACACACAAAATGAACAATTAACCCATAAAAAAGTGGCCAAGCGGTAAAATAAGACAACGGTACAGATTTATAATAAACAAAAAAAACGTCAAGTCAGACTGTGCCAAATATTTTTTTTTATTTGCAAGAAATCATATATTTGCAATAATCTTCGTCAAAAGCTACGAGGTTTCAAAGTTTCAATACTTACTTCCTCTCGGTTTTTACTCAGGAAGATACTAGCGGAATTCCAGAAATAATAAATTATGTAGAACAGAAAGATAATAGACTATGCTCGATTGGGGTAACTAGTGACATGGTCCTCAGACAAATAGAGAAATTAAAACCTAACAAATCCCCAGGTCCTGATGAACTGTTTGAAAGAGTTTTAAAGGAATGTAAAGAGGAACTTAGCAAACCTTTGGCAAATCTTTTCAATATATCACTACAAATTGGCATAGTGCCAGACAAGTGGAAAAGGGCAAATGTAATACCTATTTACAAAGCAGGTGACAGGTCCTTAGCTTCGAACTATAGACCAATAAGCCTTACCTCCATAGTTGGTAAATTTATGGAATCAATAATTGCCGAGGCAATTCGTAGCCATCTTGAAAAGCATAAATTGATTAATGAATCAAACACGGTTTTACTAAGGGGCGTTCCTTTCTTACGAATTTACTAACTTTTTTCACTAAGGTGTTTGAGGAGGTAGATCATGGTAATGAATATGATATTGTGTATATGGACTTCAGTAAGGCTTTCGATAAAGTTCCACATCAGAGGCTACTGAGGAAACTTAAGGCACACGGAATAGGATAAATTTTTTCCTGGGTAGAGGCATGGTTGACAAATAGACGGCAGAGAGTTTGCATAAATGGAGAGAAATCAGAATGGGGGCACGTCTCAAGCGGTGTTCCACAAGGGTCAGTTTTGGGCCCCCTGTTGCTTACAATTTACATAAACGATATAAATGAGGGAATAAATAGCAACATAAGCAAATTTGCTGATGACACCAAAATAGGCCGTCCAATTCATTCTAATGAGGACATTAGAGCACTCCAGAATGATTTGAATAGACTGATGCAGTGGTCGGAGAAGTGGCAGATGCAGTTTAATGTAGACAAATGCAAAGTTCTAAATGTTGGGCATGACAATAACCAAGCCACATATAAACTGAATAATGTAGATCTTAATACTTGTGATTGCGAGAAGGATTTAGGAGTTCTGGTTAGTAGTAATCTCCCCCTCATCCCCTGGTAGTGTACCTGACTCTCCCTCATCCCCTGGTAGGGTACCTGACTCCCCCTCATCCCCTGGTAGTGTACCTGACTCTCCCTCATCCCCTGGTAGTGTACCTGACTCCCCCTCATCCCCTGGTAGTGAACCTGACTCTCCCTCATCCCCTGGTAGTGTACCTGACTCTCCCTCATCCCCTGGTAGTGTACCTGACTCTCCCTCATCACTTGATAGTGTACCTGACTCTCCCTCATCCCCTGGTAGTGTACCTGACTCTCCCTCATCCCCTGGTAGTGTACCTGACTCTCCCTCATCCCCTGGTAGTGTACCTGACTCCCCCTCATCCCCTGTTAGTGTACCTGACTCCCCCTCATCCCCTGGTAGTGTACCTGACACTCCCTCATCCCCTAGTAGTGTACCTGACTCCCCCTCATCCCCTGGTAGTGTACCTGACGCTCCCTCATCCCCTGGTAGTGTACCTGACTCTTCCTCATCCCCTGGTAGTGTACCTGACTCTCCCTCATCCCTTGGTAGTGTACCTGACTCTCCCTCATCCCCTGGTAGTGTACCTGACTCTCCCTCATCCCCTGGTAGTGTACCTGACTCACCCTCATCCCCTGGTAGTGTACCTGACTTCATCCTGTAGTGCCTGCTCCTCATCCCCTGGTAGTGTACCTGACTCACCCTCATCCCCTGGTAGTGTACCTGACTCCCCCTCATCCCCTGGTAGTGTACCTGACACTCCCTCATCCCCTAGTAGTGTACCTGACTCCCCCTCATCCCCTGGTAGTGTACCTGACACTCCCTCCTCCCCTAGTAGTGTACCTGACTCCCCCTCATCCCCTGGTAGTGTACCTGACTCTCCCTCATCCCCTGGTAGTGTACCTGACTCTCCCCATCCCCTGGTAGTGTACCTGACTCTCCTCATCCCCTGGTAGTGTACCTGACCTCCCTCATCCCCTGGTAGTGTACCTGACTCCCCTCATCCCCTGGTAGTGAACCTGACACTCCCTCATCCCCTAGTAGTGTACCTGACACCCTCATCCCCTGGTAGTGTACCTGACACCCTCATCCCCTGGTAGTGTACCTG
Source organism: Cherax destructor (assembly GCA_009830355.1). Lineage (NCBI taxonomy): Eukaryota > Metazoa > Arthropoda > Malacostraca > Decapoda > Parastacidae > Cherax > Cherax destructor. Next base: position 122,327 of record WNWK01004118.1, read on the forward strand.
ACTCCTCATCCCCTGGTAGTGAACTGACACTCCCTCATCCCCTAGTAGTGTACCTGACACCCCTCATCCCCTGGTAGTGTACCTGACACCCCCTCATCCCCTGGTAGTGTACCTGACCCCCTCATCCCTGGTAGTGTACCTGACTCTCCCACATCCCTGGTAGTGTACCTGACTCTTCCTCATCCCCTGGTAGTGTACCTGACTCTCCCACATCCCCTGGTAGTGTACCTGACTCCCCCTCATCCCCTGGTAGTGAACCTGACACTCCCTCATCCCCTAGTAATGTACCTGACACCCCCTCATCCCCTGGTAGTGTACCTGACACCCCCTCATCCCCTGGTAGTGTACCTGACTCCCCCTCATCCCCTGGTAGTGAACCTGACACTCCCTCATCCCCTAGTAGTGTACCTGACACCCCCTCATCCCCTGGTAGTGTACCTGACACCCCCTCATCCCCTGGTAGTGTACCTGACTCCCCCTCATCCCCTGGTAGTGTACCTGACTCTCCCACATCCCCTGGTAGTGTACCTGACTCCCCTCATCCCTGGTAGTGAACCTGACACTCCCTCATCCCTAGTAGTGTACCTGACACCCCTCATCTCCTGGTAGTGTACCTGACACCCCTCATCCCCTGGTAGTGTACCTGACTCCCCCTCATCCCCTGGTAGTGTACCTGACTCCCCCTCATCCCCTGGTAGTGTACCTGACACCCCCTCATCCCCTGGTAGTGTACCTGACACTCCCTCTTATAAACTACAAGTAACAATAACGTCACTAATAATTCACAACCCACATTAAAGTGACTAACAAATTACAACCCACAAATGTCCTGTGAAAGTGAGCAAGGATTGTGTGGGCAGTGGACCTTCCCTACAAGTCCCCACGTAAATTAGTTAACACAAGCGTACATGCAAACATGTACAAGCAAATACACATCACTAGAAGCGGGTAACATTGTACATGTGAACAATAAGTGACCATCACAAGATGCAGGCAACACTGTAGATGAACCTGGAACAATAACACCAGTAAACTACTGATGGTTGTGACACTGAGATGAAGGTAGCAGACCCTGAGGCATGCATCCTCTTAAGTGCCTACACTTTAACTCCACTGGCCTGATTAACAGTGAACTTGTGAAGTAATGTCACTAGACTTCTAAACAATGGAAGTGCATTCAGCTCACTAAAGTAACTTGTGATTGTGATTAAGTTGGTAGCAACCCAGGGCTCAGCAATAATGGCATCCACCACACAACACACACTTTAAGGTAGTACTGTACTGGAAGCCATTTTTCCACTCTTGACATATTTTTAGCACAACATCTAAGTCAATCTGTGAATTTCAAAACTTTCATTCATCATCTGGGGTGAAATTATTGAGCTTCTAGCGAAAAAAAAATGTTCGCAACAAGATTTTTAACGGAAATTAAGATTGCAAAATACCGTTCCGTTGTATTAAATTTAATACTTGACGTAACACATTGTGATCAGTTGAGATAAATCTCAGGGTATTTGACTACCGCTTGGGAAACTTATTGCTGTCACTTGTGGAGCAGCTGGCCACGGACGCTGCATACTGTCACTTGTGGAGCAGCTGGCCACGGACGCTGCATACTGTCACTTGTGGAGCAGCTGGCCACGGACGCTGCATACTGTCACTTGTGGAGCAGCTGGATACGGACGCTGCATACTGTCACTTGTGGAGCAGCTGGCCACGGACGCTGCATACTGTCACTTGTGGAGCAGCTGGCCACGGACGCTGCATACTGTCACTTGTGGAGCAGCTGGCCACGGACGCTGCATACTGTCACTTGTGGAGCAGCTGGCCACGGACGCTGCATACTGTCACTTGTGGAGCAGCTGGCCACGGACGCTGCATACTGTCGGACTCAACAAACAACAATGCCTCAAATATGAGTGGCATTTACAATAAACGAAGATATTTGTAGCAAAAAAAAAAAAGTTTCGTAACTAACATTGCACGTGCTGGACACTAAATAAATTAACTTAGAAACCAGCAGTTAACTGCAGCCGTCTCGTCATTAACTTCTACGACTTGGTGCAAAAGCCGTGTCTTCTTTACTTGTATTAAAGGGCTCTGTGGTAATACAATGGTAGAATTTACCTAGAACTAAACTAATCATTAATGAAAACGACCATCGTAGTAGACTATGTTTAGAATCAGCATTTACAGCCATTACAAGTACGATTTCACAAAACTCTGGATAATTTACAATCTGTGAAGTTTTAACCTGGCACCATGATCACCTGACATGAACTCAGCCTACCACTCACACCTGCTATTATACCTCAAGGTCCTCTTCTCAAACCACTGTATATACTCATGTGTTATTATCTATATGACTTAACGAAAAGTCTTCGTAACTAAAATGCCATAACATTGTGTCTAATTTACATACAAACGGCTCTGTCATGACAGTATACAGATACAGACATTGCAAAAGAAATCAAGAATGCGCTAGAGGAACACAAACTATACAAACGAGGCTAGAGAGTGGCTTGTAAACAAGAGGAATGTTGAACACCATGGATAGTCTGGAAGCTGGGATAATGTCTTTACTCTATCACGAAGTTCGTCAAAGATTTAACACCACTAACTTTATTCTCCAAGATATTAAACTCTACGTTAACAGTGCTATTTTTTTCTTTGATGGCCTTATTGAGTTCACCGCACTGGAATATTTGAGATTCTCATTCTCCAAACAGACGGGAGAAAACCTACCATAACTGGCAATGCCCGAGGAGAAATGTCAGAAACGAAAGCGAAAAACAAATGGTGAACGACTTCGTACATCATGGTCCAGCAGCAACTGAAAGCAGCGCCTGAAGATCGCGTTCTACTTTCTTCCTATTCTGGACAAGCTGGTGGCAGGCCTCACAAAGTGGCGCGCTGCGTGTTCAGGCGTAAGCTTGGCTTCCTGCGCCGTTTTAACTCGGTTGGTGAACAATTGACATTATGAATAGAACAAGTGCAACACCTGGGTTTTATTGTGTACCTCGTCAATAAAGACACCCAGGTGTTGCAAATATGTGTTATTCATCAACTTGTTTGTATCGTAAACTATTAGTGCCGATCTTAACTCTGATCCTTCCAGTGAGTTGAACTTCCTGCAATCATTTTGCGACCTGATTTCGCGTTAGGTGCCAATCTAACCACCAAATTAAAGTAATCTCCAGTGCTTTGATTATATGGTGTAGTCACGGGAACGATGTCACTTTGAAATTCAACCCTCAATGTCGTCAGCGAACTGTCATCTTCCTTAATGATGAGACACGAGACGCGAACGGTCTTTCAACGTCTTCATCTAAGCATGTCAACACCGATATCCGTTGAACCATGGGACAATAAATGTCAAACCTCTCAATTCTCAGCAGTGACCACGGAATATTGGACTCCCGGACAATGAGCGAAATTATATCCGACCTCCGCTACTGAAAGTTCGCAAAAGCGTCATTTATAAAAATTTAAATATAAGAGCAAGTAGGAACAAGCCAACCTTCAGAACCTACATCATGGTAGCTAAAAAACGGAAAAACTTATTTTTCAATATTTTTAATCTGTGAGAATGGGAGGTGCAAATGTACTTGCTATACATCTCCAACCACTCAGTGATATTTCATACTCCAGTACAATATACGTCTTCTTATTTATTATATACTGTTTCAGTATTATGCTAAGTACTGAGTTTCCTTACAAAGTTTTCTGCAGTTTTTCTCCTTAGACGTCACAGTTGCTTAATTGTATTTCACTTTAAAATTCCTTGAGTGACGAAAAATATATTAAATAAAGAAGATAATAAAAACAGTTTTTATTGTAACTCTAAACATGACAGAGACGATATATTCCTTGTTACAGCTGACACTACCTGTGCTTCCTGGGTGACCTTACTGCAGCTGACACTACCTGTGCTTCCTGGGTGACCTTACTGCAACTGACACTACCTGTGCTTCCTGGGTGACCTTACTGCAGCTGACACTACCTGTGCTTCCTGGGTGACCTTACTGCAGCAGACACTACCTGTGCTTCCTGGGTGACCTTACTGCAACTGACACTACCTGTGCTTCCTGGGTGACCTTACTGCAGCTGACACTACCTGTGCTTCCTGGGTGACCTTACTGTAGCTGACACTACCTGTGCTTCCTGGGTGACCTTACTGCAGCTGACACTACCTGTGCTTCCTGGGTGACCTTACTGCAGCTGACACTACCTGTGCTTCCTGGGTGACCTTACTGCAGCTGACACTACCTGTGTTTCCTGGGTGACCTTACTGCAGCTGACACTACCTGTGCTTCCTGGGTGACCTTACTGCAGCTGACACTACCTGTGCTTCCTGGGTGACCTTACTGCAGCTGACACTACCTGTGCTTCCTGGGTGACCTTACTGCAGCTGACACTACCTGTGCTTCCTGGGTGACCTTACTGCAGCTGACACTACCTGTGCTTCCTGGGTGACCTTACTACAGCTGACACTACCTGTGCTTCCTGGGTGACCTTACTGCAGCTGACACTACCTGTGCTTCCTGGGTGACCTTACTGTAGCTGACACTACCTGTGCTTCCTGGGTGACCTTACTGCAGCTGACACTACCTGTGCTTCCTGGGTGACCTTACTGCAGCTGACACTACCTGTGCTTCCTGGGTGACCTTACTGCAGCTGACACTACCTGTGCTTCCTGGGTGACCTTACTGCAGCTGACACTACCTGTGCTTCCTGGGTGACCTTACTGCAGCTGACACTACCTGTGCTTCCTGGGTGACCTTACTGCAGCTGACACTACCTGTGCTTCCTGGGTGACCTTACTGCAGCTGACACTACCTGTGCTTCCTGGGTGACCTTACTGCAGCTGACACTACCTGTGCTTCCTGGGTGACCTTACTGCAGCTGACACTACCTGTGCTTCCTGGGTGACCTTACTGCAGCTGACACTACCTGTGCTTCCTGGGTGACCTTACTGTAGCTGACACTACCTGTGCTTCCTGGGTGACCTTACTGCAGCTGACACTACCTGTGCTTCCTGGGTGACCTTACTGCAGCTGACACTACCTGTGCTTCCTGGGTGACCTTACTGCAGCTGACACTATCTGTGCTTCCTGGGTGACCTTACTGCAGCTGACACTACCTGTGCTTCCTGTGTGACCTTACTGCAGCTGACACTACCTGTGCTTCCTGGGTGACCTTACTGCAGCTGACACTACCTGTGCTTCCTGGGTGACCTTACTGCAGCTGACACTACCTGTGCTTCCTGGGTGACCTTACTGTAGCTGACACTACCTGTGCTTCCTGGGTGACCTTACTGCAGCTGACACTACCTGTGCTTCCTGGGTGACCTTACTGCAGCTGACACTACCTGTGCTTCCTGGGTGACATTACTGCAGCTGACACTACCTGTGCTTCCTGGGTGACCTTACTGCAGCTGACACTACCTGTGCTTCCTGGGTGACCTTACTGCAGCTGACACTACCTGTGCTTCCTGGGTGACCTTACTGCAGCTGACACTACTTGTGCTTCCTGGGTGACCTTACTGCAGCTGACACTACCTGTGCTTCCTGGGTGACGTTACTGCAGCTGACACTACCTGTGCTTCCTGGGTGACCTTACTGCAGCTGACACTACCTGTGCTTCCTGGGTGACCTTACTGCAGCTGACACTACCTGTGCTTCCTGGGTGACCTTACTGCAGCTGACACTACCTGTGCTTCCTGGGTGACCTTACTGCAGCTGACACTACCTGTGCTTCCTGGGTGACCTTACTGCAGCTGACACTACCTGTGCTTCCTGGGTGACCTTACTGCAGCTGACACAACCTGTGCTTCCTGGGTGACCTTACTGCAGCTGACACTACCTGTGCTTCCTGGGTGACCTTACTGTAGCTGACACTACCTGTGCTTCCTGGGTGACATTACTGCAGCTGACACTACCTGTGCTTCCTGGGTGACCTTACTGTAGCTGACACTACTTGTGCTTCCTGGGTGACCTTACTGCAGCTGACACTACCTGTGCTTCCTGGGTGACCTTGCCGCAACTTACACTACCTGTGCTTCCTGGGTGACCTTTTCTGCAGCTGACACAACCTGTGCTTCCTGGGTGACCTTACTGCAGCTGACACAACCTGTGCTTCTTCGGTGACCTTACTGCAGCTGACACAACCTGTCCTTTTTGGGTGTCCTTGCTGCATGTGACACAACCTGTCTTTACTTTTTCTCCTTCTCCTCTTCCCCTTTCGTTTTTCCTCTTTCTTCTTTGGGTTTTCTTTCTTCTGCCTTGAGTGTTTCGTTCTTTTTATTCCCCCCTCTGTGTTTTTATTCCTTCCCTTAGTGGGCCCCTACCCTTAGTGGGCCCCTACCCTTAGTGGGCCCCTACCCTTAGTGGGCCCCTACCCTTAGTGGGCCCCTACCCTTAGTGGGCCCCTACCCTTAGTGGGCTCCTCTGCAGAGCTCCTCTTTCTTAGTCTTTGCCTGACTCCACTATTACTATTACTACCTCTCTTGTCCCGTCCCTGTCTGCTGGCCTACATATGCTGCCTCCTTCTCTCCTTTCTGTTAGTCGGACCGAAACGTCGGCGTAAGCTCCTCTCAATGTGCGGGTTATTTGTGTCTTGTTCCAGTCACGGAATTGTGCTTGTCATATATATATATATATATATATATATATATATATATATATATATATATATATATATATATATATATATAAAATATATAATATATACACACACGAGAGAGAGTGGAAGATGAGGTGATGAGTCCCTGAACCTGGTAGGTGTTGAGCACATGAGTCTTGATAAACTTGTGAACTGACAAAGTCACTGGATAACACAACAACACTGGATAACGCAACACCACTGGATAACACAACAACACTGGATAACGCAACAACACTGGATAACACAACAACACTGGATAACACAACAACACTGGATAACGCAACAACACTGGATAACGCAACAACACTGGATAACGCAACAACTTCAATATACAGACAGCAGGTGTTCCACCTTTGACTAATTTATCATCAGGTTGTTAGGCTCGATACATCGTCCGATAATCGAGAGGCAAGAATTTCTGATCAAAGATTTGCTGCAACTTAACGACATTGTTTCAGTGCACAGGTGAAGTGTTGCTGAAGGCAGCACCACTACTGTAACCCACCACATGAACTACAAGTGTTGCTGAAGGCAGCACCACTACTGTAACTCACCACATTAACCACACAACATTTCCGCTACTGACTTATCAAGAAGCCTGGCAGGTCAGAGAGGTTATACATCACATTAAAGGTACATAATGTCAACAAACCACGTGTGCAATGTCTGCATAACTTTATTTTAAAGACATTTCGCCCACTAATGGCATTACTTATCAATTCAGTATAGAGATTGTGTGAGACAGTGGAAGATGAGGTACTCAGCGCCTCAGTCTTGATAGAAGATGTTCAGTCCTTTAGCCTGGATCAATCAGAAGTAGAGGGACTGATTACCTATTGTCGTGGTGGTTCTTCTCATGGATTGGGAAATAAACACAACTGTACTTGGATAGTAACTAGTATATTGGTGGAAATGGGAATACACTCAGAGCCTGTGCCTTGCCTCTCTCTCTACACTGCTCTCTGGACTAAGACTGAGGCTCTCCTCAGGGGGAGGGGCGCTTATATTCAAAGATTGACCCTTGACACGGCTTGATCAGCAGAATGGCTAGTAACGGACAGTGATCACGTGAAAGGCATGTGACTCACTGGTTATACAATACTACTAATACTATCACTGAACTACTAGTGACAGCTCGGTCATGTTACGTATGTCGTCCCGACATACAGCTAATACAAACTAGGAGGCGACAGGCGTACGGCTCTGGGCAGATTCTATACAATGTCAAAGTACACAACAGTTGAACATTATAACTATACATAAGGATATTATCGGGATGGAAATCAATATAATGGATCTTATTGTAATGGATCTTATAAGATATCTGGTAATGCATTACTAGGTATAATATATCACAATTCATAGGAATTATTAAGCTCAACATTGGAATATTATAATAAAAGAGATAAAAAAAATGATCGATCGATCTGTATTCATGTGATCTACGGATTCTGAGGAAATATATTTACAAAGAAGGAAGTGTTTAACAGACAAGGCAGATTCGGTGCACTCAAATCTTACTGTTAAATCTCAGAATTCGGAGAGAACGTGAACACACAAAAAATCTTGAATAATACTAAGTTGATATAGTAGCACACAGTTTAAATACAATTTAAACTATATTATTCATCTATACAGGTTATTTACATTTAACCCAACTCTGCTAGGATGAGATTGACAAATGCTGAATGATTATCGTCTCTGGGAGGATCTAAATTGGTATTCACAAATGACACTTGAGGACTTCTCAATACTTGTTGTGTACGTAGGGAATAATGACATTCAGGTTGATCTGACTGATCATTAGAGGTAGAGGGCACAGGATCAGGAAGTTTGTCAGAGTCTGTCTCATTTGTCTGGTTTTCAGGGACCTCGTCCTCATCGCATACTAACTTCATATGATCTAAATGCGATTCTTTATACTGACCCGTACTGATTTCTCTAACCTTATACTTATTCCCATTAATATGTTCAACTACTCAATACGGACCAACAAACTTTTGGTCGAGCTTAGGCATTGCAGACGTTTTGTTAAAGTTAGTCAGCATAACTCTCAAACCTACTTTAACTTCGGTTGGTTTGGTTCGAGTGTTAGTGACTCTAGTAAATTCTGCTGTTGATTTATGAAGTGTTTCACGGATTCTTCTGAAAACACTCTGAGCTTGGCTGGTACGAGTTGCTATGAAATCATCAGGATTGTAAGTTGGTTTTGGATTAGCATATAACAACTCATAAGGCAAATGCTTATCGACACCGTACAACTCATAATGTGGAGTGTCACCTATGGAAGCATTGTAAGCAGAATTTATCGCACACTGAACATCAGGTATAACTTCATCCCAGATTGCACTATTGGGATTGACAGTGGCTCTCTAGACGTCAAGTACTTTCTTATTAGTTCTTTCCGCTAAACCATTACTGGCAGGATATTGAGGAACAATGTTCGATTTTGAGATCTTGTACAAAGTACACAAATTTTCAAGAATCTTATTACAGAATTCACCTCCATTATCTGTTATTAGGGACTTAGGAGTTGTATGCCTGCAGATTATACGTTCTTTGAACGCTTTAGCTACTGTCTCGGCAGTCTTATCTGCAATAGGAACTAACTCACAATATCTGGTGAAATGATCTACCATAATACACAGATGTTTGTTTCCCTGGAGGGAACATTGGAGGCTTGTGACTCACTGGTATACAATACTACTGAACTACTAGTGACAACTAATCTTCCACTGTCTTCCCTACATAATCTCTGCACTGAAGTGATAAAGCCACTGATTAACGAGATGTCTTCAAAATAAAGATAAGCAGATGTTTTATACATGTGTTGCTCGTCAAGTTATACATGTGTTGCTCGTCAGGTTATACATGTGTTGGTCGTCAGGTTATACATGTGTTGCTCGTCAGGTTATATAATATAATATTTTTATTTCACTGAAAGTTTACATTGAGATTTTGTAATTACAATATAGAATTGAAGTGCAAAGAGAGCCATTATCATGCCATGGCATTATGGGCAGACTTAATCACGACTTATAGACTACTTAATACTAGAGAAATTGATAATTTTGTTATAATTAAACATAGCTTATGTTTATAGCAGATAATAAGTTTACTCAAATTATAATCTGAGGATTTTACATTTTGACAAAGTGTTTTGTAAGATGGTTATATCAATAGTAAATATTGCAATTATATTATGGGTAAATAACACTAATCATTGTTGAAAGTAGTTTACAGTATGAGTATTTAGTTTAGGGTGAGTAGGTGGTTTTTGAGAAGAGTCTTAAATTGATGTTCAGGCCAGGTTGTTTTAATATTTTCTGGTAATGAATTCCAGATTTTGGGGCCCTTTATGTGAATAGAGTTTTTACACAGGGTGATATGGACTCTGGGTATATCAAAAAGTGATCTGTGTCTTGTGTTATGGTCGTGGGTCCTGTTAAAGTTGGTGAGGAGAAGTTTGAGTGGAGGGTTTATATTTGAGTGTAGAGTTCTATGTATGTAGTAGGCACAAGAATAAGTGTGAATGTTCTTTACGGTGAGTAGTTTTAGACTTTTGAATATTGGCAGAGTATGCTGTCTAGAGTGAGAATTTATCATCATTCTGACTGCTGCCTTTTGTTGGGTTATGAGTGGTCTAAGGTGATTTAATGTTGTTTATCCCCATGCACAAATTCCATAGGTGAGATAAGGGTAGATGAGTGAATGATACAGAGCAAGGAGAGCTGATTGAGGCACATAATAACGTATCTTTGATAATATGCCTACTGTCTTTGAGATTTTCTTGGAAATTTGTTGTATGTGTGTTTGGAATTTGAGGCCACTGTCAAGGTGGATTCCTAGGAATTTTCCCTCTGTGAGTCTTGTGATAAGTGATCCATTGAGCGTTATGTTAAGTGGAACATTTGAAGCTCTGTTTCCAGACTGAATGAAATAGGTTTTGTCAGTATTGAGAGTAAGCTTGTTAGTCGTCATTCAGGTAGATATTTTCTGTAATTCAGCATTAACAGTGTTGGCCAGTATGACTGGGTTTGGGTGAGAGAAGACATATGTAGTGTCATCTGCAAATAATATGGGTTTGAGTAGTTGCGATGCATTCGGTAGGTCATTGATGTAAATGAGGAAGAGGAGTGGTCCCAGGACACTTCATTGTGGGACACCGACTGTAATTTGTTGTGTGGAAGAGTTAGCTCCATTTGTGTACACGTATTGGCTTCTGTTACTAAGGTATGACTTTAGGTAGTTGAGTGAGTGCCCTCTTATACCATAGTGTGCTAATTCTGAGAGCAGTAAATCATCGTCAACTGTATCAAAAGTTTTACGTAAATCAATGAAGATTCCCAGTGGGACTTCTTTCTTCTCAAGAGCGGTGTATATTAGTTCTAGCATGTGTATAATAGCATCATTAGTGCTTTTGTTAGTCCTGAATCCAAACTGACAGGGGTTGAGTATGTTTTAATCTTTTTCAAACATTTTAGAGAGCAGAGGTAAGTTAGATATTGGTCTATAATTATTTAAATCTGTCTGATCACCTCATTTGTGGATCGGGGTGACCCTCGCTATTTTGAGAATAGATGAGAAGGTGGAGGATTCAATGGATTTATTGAAGAGTGTTGCAATAATTGGTGACAGTACCTGAGAAGCTTTTTTGTACATAAAAGGTGGTAAGCTGTTAACGTCTCCTGCCTTGTTTTTAAGGGTGTTGATGATGAGCGAGACTTCTATTGGGTTGGTAGGAGCTAAGAATAGTGTATTTGGGTAGGTATTAGTGAGGTAGTCTGATGGACGGGTGTTTGAGCTTGGGATTTTACTCGCTAGATTCTTTCCTATGGTGGAGAAGAAAACATTAAGTATGTTTGGTGTTTCAGTTGGTGGGAGTAAGGGTTCATCTGATTTTGTTAATTTGATAGTTTTGTTTTTGGATATCTTTTTATTTCCTAGAATTTTAGATAGGGTTTTCCAGGTCTTTTTTATATCACCTTTTATGTTATGTAATCTGTTCTCATAATATGTGTTACTCTCAGGTTATACATGTGTTACTCTCAGGTTATACATGTGTTACTCGTCAGGTTATACATGTGTTACTCTCAGGTTATACATGTGTTACTCGTCAGGTTATACATGTGTTACTCTCAGGTTATACATGTGTTGCTCGTCAGGTTATACATATGTAACTCTCAGGTTATACATGTGTTACTCTCAGGTTATACATGTGTTGTTCGTCAGGTTATACATGTGTTGCTCGTCAGGTTATACATGTGTTGCTCGTCAGGTTATACATATGTTGCTCGTCAGGTTATACATGTGTTACTCTCAGGTTATACATGTGTTACTCTCAGGTTATACATGTGTTGCTCGTCAGGTTATACATGTGTTGCTCGTCAGGTTATACATGTGTTGCTCGTCAGGTTATACATGTGTTACTCTCAGGTTATACATGTGTTGCTCGTCAGGTTATACATGTGTTACTCTCAGGTTATACATGTGTTGCTCGTCAGGTTATACATGTGTTACTCTCAGGTTATACATGTGTTACTCGTCAGGTTATACATGTGCTACTCTCAGGTTATACATGTGTTGCTCGTCTGGTTATACATGTGTTACTCGTCAGGTTATACATGTGTTACTCTCAGGTTATACATGTGTTACTCGTCAGGTTATACATGTGTTACTCTCAGGTTATACATGTGTTACTCGTCAGGTTATACATGTGTTACTCTCAGGTTATACATGTGTTACTCTCAGGTTATACATGTGTTGCTCGTCAGGTTATACATGTGTTGCTCGTCAGGTTATACATGTGTTGCTCGTCAGGTTATACATGTGTTGCTCGTCAGGTTATACATGTGTTACTCTCAGGTTATACATGTGTTGCTCGTCAGGTTATACATGTGTTGCTCGTCAGGTTATACATGTGTTGCTTGTCAGGTTAAACATGTGTTGCTTGTCAGGTTATACATGTGTTGCTCGTCAAGTTATACATGTGTTGCTCGTCAGGTTATACATGTGTTGCTCGTCAGGTTATACATGTGTTGCTCGTCAGGTTATACATGTGTTACTCTCAGGTTATACATGTGTTGCTCGTCAGGCTATACATGTGTTGCTCGTCAGGTTATACATGTGTTACTCTCAGGTTATACATGTGTTACTCGTCAGGTTATACATGTGTTTCTCTCAGGTTATACATGTGTTGCACGTCAGGTTATACATGTGTTGCACGTCAGGTAATACATGTGTTGCAAGTCAGGTTATGTGTTGCTAGTCAGGTTATACATGTGTTGCACGTCAGGTTATACATGTGTTATTCTCAGGTTATACATGTGTTGCTCGTCAGGTTATACATGTGTTACTCGTCAGGTTATACGTGTTGCACGTCAGGTTATACATGTGTTGCACGTCAGGTTATACATGTGTTGCACGTCAGGTTATACATGTGTTGCACGTCAGGTTATACATGTGTTGCACGTCAGGTTATACATGTGTTGCAAGTCAGGTTATACATGTGTTGCACGTCAGGTTATACATGTATTGCTCGTCAGGTTATACATGTGTTGCTCTCAGGTTATACATGTTCATCAGGTATACATGTGTTGCTCAGGTTATACATGTGTTGCTCGTCAGGTTATACATGTGTTACTCTCAGGTTATACATGTGTTACTCTCAGGTTATACATGTGTTGCTCGTCAGGTTATACATGTGTCTTCAGGTTATCATGTGTTTTCAGGTTATACATGTGTTGCTCGTCAGGTTATACATGTGTTGCTCGTCAGGTTATACATGTGTTGCTCGTCAGGTTATACATGTGTTGCTCGTCAGGTTATACATGTGTTGCTGTCAGGTTATACATGTGTTGCTCGTCAGGTTATACATTGTTGCTTCAGGTTATACATGTGTTGCTCGTCAGGTTATACATGTGTTGCTCGTCAGGTTATACATGTGTTGCTCGTCAGGTTATACATGTGTTGCTCGTCAGGTTATACATCTGTTACTCTCAGGTTATACATGTGTTACTCTCAGGTTATACATGTGTTACTCGTCAGGTTATACATGTGTTGCTCGTCAGGTTATACATGTGTTGCACGTCAGGTTATACATGTATTGCTCGTCAGGTTATACATGTGTTGCTCTCAGGTTATACATGTGTTACTCTCAGGTTATACATGTGTTGCTCGTCAGGTTATACATGTGTTACTCTCAGGTTATACATGTGTTAATCTCAGGTTATACATGTGTTGCTCGTCAGGTTATACATGTGTTGCTCGTCAGGTTATACATGTGTTGCTTGTCAGGTTATACATGTGTTGCTCGTCAGGTTATACATGTGTTGCTCGTCAGGTTATACATGTGTTGCTCGTCAGGTTATACATGTGTTGCTCGTCAGGTTATACATGTGTTGCTGTCAGGTTATACATGTGTTGCTCGTCAGGTTATACATGTGTTGCTGTCAGGTTATACATGTGTTGCCGTCAGGTTATCATGTGTTACGTCAAGGGTTTTACATGTGTTGCTCGTCAGGTTATACATGTGTTGCTCGTCAGGTTATACATGTGTTCCACTCAGGTTATACATGTGTTGCTCGTCAGGTTATACTGTAAGGAAAATGCAGTAACATTCATTGACAACTGGGACCTCTTCTATGGCAGAAATGACATGTATGCCAGGGATGGGGTTCACTTATCTAGGTCTGGGGTGGGGGCACTGGCAACTTCAGTGGAGGTAGCTGTTAGGGCTTTAAACTAGAAAAAGTTAGTGGTATGGATTATGGGGGGAAACAGTGAAGTCCCAATGTAGTAATGTTATAAATTCTAGGGGAACTAGTAATAGACAGAATAAGGTGGATATTGGAAAGTCAGTGGCACTAGGTGACAAGGACAGTAATAGGTATAGTGGAAAAACAGAAATGAGCAGGAAGGGTAAAGAGAAAGGAGGGTCTTTAAGTGTATATTACACCAATAGTCACAGTGCTAGGAATAAGATGGACGAGTTGAGATTAGTTGCAAGTACTGGTAATATTGATGTTTTTGCAATAACTGAGACATGGTTTAATATGAAAAATCGGGACATGCCTGCTGAATGTCACATTCAGGGTTTTAAATTGTTCCAAGTAGACAGAAGTATCGGGAAGGAGGGTGGAGTGGCACTCTATGTCCGTGATTATTTAAATTGTTGCATAAAAACGGGTATAAAGTCTGAAATAACACATACAGAGTCTGTCTGGATAGAATTTTCAGAGGGGTGCGAAAAATTGATTTTAGGCGTGATTTACCGTCCTCCAAACTTAGATAGGGAACAAGGGAGATTACTTTGGGAGGAAATTGTTAAGGCCACAAGGCACGATAACGTAGTAATTCTTTAGTCAGATTGATTGGAATTTCTTGACAGGGAATTTAGAATCTAACGACTTTTTAGAAGTAGTTCAGGATTGCTTTTTGAACCAGTTTGTGACAGAACCTACAAGGGGAAATAATCTACTTGACTTGGTTCTGGCAAGCAAGGAAACCCTTGTTAATAATTTAGAAATTACAGAGGAACTAGGCTCAAGCGACCATAAGTCAATTAAATTTAGCATTGAATGGATGTATGATAGTAGGGATAATTCAGTAACGGTCCCAGATTTTCGCTTAGCAGATTATAATGGACTTAGAGAACACTTATCAACTGTGGACTGGGGTAACGAAGAGAGGTATCAATATGACAGTTTTCTTAACACTATACAGGCTGCCCAAAGAACATTTATCCCATATAAAGAAATTAGATCAAGTAGAAATGACCCAAAATGGATGAATAATAGGCTCAAATATCTTTTAGGGCAGAAGAAAGGAATTTATAGGCGCATAAAAAGAGGTGAGGGTCATCTTATAAATCAGTATACTGACATTAAGAGGGACGTTAAAAAGGGGATAAGAAAAGCTAAACGGGACTATGAAATTAAAGTTGCTAGGGATTCAAAAACTAACCCAAAAAGTTTTTTCCAGGTTTATAGAACAAAAGTTAGGGATAAGATAGGTCCCCTTAAAAATAACTCTGGGCATCTTACTGACAAGGAGAATGATATGTGCTCTATTTTTAATAATTATTTTCTCTCGGTTTTCACGCAGGAAGATACTAATAATATCCCAGAATTGAATTTTTACAGAGGCCCAGAAGAAGATAAATTATGTAATATCACAGTCACTAGTGAAATGGTTATGAAACAACTAGACCGACTGAAAGAAAATAAATCGCCAGGTCCTGATGAGCTTTTTGCAAGGGTTCTTAAGGAATGCAAAATGGAACTCTGTGAACCAATATCTAACATTTTTAATTTATCTCTTCAAACAGGTGTAGTGTCTGATATGTGGAAGATGGCTAATGTAATTCCTATTTTTAAAGCAGGGGACAAGTCACTACCATCAAATTACCGCCCAATAAGCCTGACCTCAATTGTAGGAAAATTACTAAAGTCAATTATAGCTGATTTTATTAGAAGCCATCTAGATAACCATAATTTAATTAATGATACTCAGCATGGATTCACCAGGGGCCGTTCCTGCCTATCTAATTTATTAACCTTCTCAAGTAAAGCTTTTTAGGCTGTTGATCACGATAAAGAATTCGATATTGTTTATTTAGACTTTAGTAAGGCTTTTGATAGAGTACCGCACCAGAGACTGTTAAAGAAAGTGGCAGCTCATGGCATTGGGGGAAAAGTGCTGTCATGGATCGAGTCATGGCTCACCAATAGGAAGCAGAGAGTGTGCATAAATGGGGTTAAATCCGAATGGGGACTTGTAACAAGTGGTGTTCCACAGGGATCAGTCTTATTCCCGTTGTTATTTATAATATATATCAATGACCTTGACGAGGGAATTACTAGTGACATGAGCAAATTCGTCGACGACACGAAGATAGGTAGGATAATTGATTCAAACATAGATGTCATAGAACTTCAGGAAGATTTAGACAAACTTAATTCGTGGTCAGAAAAGTGGCAGATGCAGTTCAATACAGATAAATGCAAGGTACTGAAGCTCGGGAGTGTCCATAACCCAAGCACTTATAAGTTAAATAACGTAGAACTTAGCCATACAGATTGCGAGAAGGACTTGGGGGTGATGGTAAGCAGCAACCTTAAACCAAGACAGCAATGCCTAAGCGTACGTAATAAGGCAAATAGATTACTGGGATTTATATCAAGAAGTGTAAGAAACAGAAGTCCAGAGGTTATATTACAGCTTTATACATCATTAGTGAGGCCTCACCTAGATTACGCAGCTCAGTTCTGGTCTCCATATTACAGAATGGACATAAATTCATTAGAAAACATTTAGCGTAGAATGACTAAATTAATACATAGTATTAGAAATCTTCCTTACGAAGAAAGATTGAAGACCCTTAAATTACATTCACTTGTAAGACGTAGAATGAGGGGAGACATGATCGAGGTATACAAGTGGAAAATGGGTATTAACAAAGGGGATATAAATAAGGTCTTGAAGATATCTCTCCAAGAGAGAACCCGCAATAATGGATTCAAGTTAGATAAGATTAGATTTAGAAAGGATATAGGAAAGTATTGGTTTGGAAATAGGGTAGTTGATGAGTGGAACAGTCTGCCTAGTAGGGTTATTGAAGCTAGGACCTTGGGTAGTTTCAAATTTAGGTTGGATAAATTCATGAGTGAGAGGGGTTGGATTTGAGTGAGACTCGCACATGAGTAAATAGAATTATCAAAGCTTATTTCTTGGGTAGCATTGCAAATTGGGTTAAGCAAATATTCTGCTAGTTGGACGGATTGTGACGGACCTGCCTAGTATAGGCCAACAGGCCTGCTGCAGTGTTCCCCCTTTCTTATGTTCTTATGTTCTTAATATTCCAGCCTAGATAGAACAAGCGACCTGAAAAGTGTCAACATGGGCTTGGCATCCCTGGTTTTGAAGGTTCTCATTATCCATCCTGTCATTTTTCTGGCAGATGCGATTGCTACGGTGTTATGGTCCTTGAAGGTGAGATCCTCTGTCATGATCACTCCCAGGTCTTTGACATTAGTTTTTCGCTCTATTGTGTGGTTAGAATTTGTTTTATACTCCGATGAGATTTTAATTTCCTAAGGTTTCCATATCGGAGTAATCATGTCAGAGGATATCACCTTCAAGAACCATAACACCGTAGCAATCACATCTGCTAGAAAAATGACAGGATGGATAATGAGAACCTTCAAAACCAGGGATGCAAAGCCCATGTTGACACTTTACAAATCTCTTGTTCTATCTAGGCTGGAATATTGCTGCACACTAACTGCACCTTTCAAGGCAGGTGAAATTGCTGACCTTGAAAATGTGCAGAGAACCTTCACGGCACGCATAACTGCGATAAACTACCTCACTTACTGGGAACGCTTGAAGTTTCTAAACCTGTACTCCCTAGAGCACAGGCGGGAGAGATACATTGTTATATACACGTGGAAAATTCTCGAGGGATTAGTACCAAACTTGCACACAAAAATCACTCCCTACGAAAGCAAAAGACCCGGCAGGCGATGTAACATCCCCCCAATGAAAAGCAGGGGTGCCACTAGCACGTTGAGGGACAACACAATAAGTGTCAGGGGCCCAAGATTGTCCAACTGCCTCCCAGCATACATAAGGGGGATTACCAAGAAACCCCTGGCTGTCTTCAAGCAGGCACTGGACAGGCACCTAAAGTTGGTACCTGACCAGCCAGGCTGTGGTTTGTACGTTGGACTGCGTGCGGCCAGCAGTAACAGCCTGGTTGATCAGGCTCTGATCCAACATGAGGCCTGGTCACAGACCGGGCCGCAGGGGCGTTGACCCCTGGAATTCTCTCCAGGTAAACTCCAGGTCAAGTGGGCAGAAGTGGAGGCTGTAGGCTGAGCAGAGGGAGTTGTCTCGTGGGCATAGCCGTAATGTCTGTAATTCTGGCTGAGTATGGAGCCAGTTATTTGGTGAATTCGCTGGCCAAATTTGGTTGTTGACTTCCCTCCGCAATAGGAAGTGTCGTAATCGTCTTCAAGTGTATACTGAGGGACATTAAGTCCAGGAACTACTGTAATCGGGTGATAAATTGAGAAATAAGCAGTCACATGTGAGTACCGATAGACTCAGGGTGTCGGGAGATGGAATGACGTCAGGGAGTTGGCGTTCCCGCCAACCGGACAGTGGTCAACAGCCGCAATTTGCAATATAAGTGTTTTCAATACGTTCAACGGGTAGTGAAGGACAATTGGTCCGGGAAGCCCAGTAATAGGGCAGTAATTGGTGAAATAGTGAATGGCGCCAGCGAGGGACGCCGGCTTAGGCCTAATTCGGGCTCCAGTGACGCGACCATATGACAGGATACAGTCGTAAACCCTGATTCTGGGTGGTTTTCGTAATAGAAGAGACTGAAATGTACTAATGAATACTGTGAGATGTTGAATCTAGTGAAGCAGATTTGTAAATAATTGGAAGTGAATGTACCGGGTGCGTCTGGCGTAGGGACGCCATCCCCAGACCTCCATGTTGGATATGGAGAGGATGAGTTAACTTTATCTTCGCTCATCGACTCGAAATACAAGTATCGAGACGGTGAATGTGTATAAACTAGTGGGGCATTAAGCCAGGATATACATAGTGTGTAAAGTTATACGTATAAACTGTAATAAGGGGAAATAGCGAGAGGATATGAATCGCTACCCCGACCAACCACATGTTAAGTAACGCCCGGTCCCGTGGGCGTACAGAGCTCAAGGAAATTTATCTTCCTTGACTCGGCGGAACAACCCATATCAAGATCTTGACGGACGAACTATATCAACCGTGCAAGATCACGAGATCTATCGAAGCACATCAACAAGAATGCAGCCACCCCACCGTAAGTATATATTTTATCCTCGTACTAGCTGGCCAGTAGGTATGTTGATATATTGTGTGTCTGCGGTGGGAATAATGAAGATCTCCAGTGAACACCCAAGACTCAGATAAAGGGTGAGTGAACATTAATCACTGTACTCTCTCCTCCTTCTCCTCAATCAGTCCTATATCTAAACTATACAGTCCCCTAAAAATTTTAATCATACCATACTTATTATTATAATCTCTTCAAATTTATTTACACTGGTCCAGAGTGTAGTGGGGCGAGTGTGAGAATATCGAAGGATCCCCTCGGGTGTGACCAAGAGTGGGTAAAATTTCTCACACACCTCGCGGGAGTGACTGCGGTAAAATTATCCTAGTCGGTCATCTCCCTGGGAGATTGTTTGTTGCAAGTGGCGGTGTCCCAGATAGACAATCTCTCACAATTCCCCACAGATACTATTGTCTTTCATGCTTAGAAGTTAAAGACTTTTATTACTTTGCTATGACCAGTGAGTTTAGTGCTTAGTTTTGATTGTAATATAAATAACAATATTACTTCACGTTTCCCTTCCTGGGAAGTATATGTGGGTCAAGGGCTCTTGGTCAAGGGAACTGGAGATGCCTTTCCTTTCCTCGAATCAAACCTGATTACAGGTGTCACACATTCCCCATGTGGAAAATATTGGTATTTTCCCAAAGGTTATACTCGATAACCTTGCCATTATGAATAGATATCATTATTGCGCTGCTGTTGGCTTATCATTTAACTGAGTACAGCAGAGAACCAACAGACCGTCGATCTTGGCGGGGGGAGACGGCTTGGGTCAAACGGGGGGGGTCAACTGCGTGGGGACGCCAAGCTTGGGTCACTCACGTGGGAGAAGACGACGAAGGTTGAGCGATGGGAGAGTTCTGACTATAATGGAGTCAGGAATCGGCATTTACAACGGCAAAGCGTGATTAATGGTCTCTCTTCACAATAGTGAATGTTGTGAATATTCGCCGGGAATAATGTGGGACATTAAGTCCAAGAAACTGCAATAATAGAGTGATAATGTGTTAAATAGTGACCGACGCCGCCATTACGAGTGTTCGATGGAGGAAATGAGCGTCGGTTTGATCATTGTTCATCGTACACAAATATTAATGTATTAACTTAAAACGAGGGTAAATTAGTGGGACATTAAATCGTCGTGTGAACTAAAGAGAATTTGGTGATGTTAATATCACGAGAGAGAATGTGTGCAGTGATCTTCAGCAGCATTCTTCTAATGACCGTATTTTGACCTCGCAATTCTGTCTCGAGAATTATAGAGGTGTCAAGAAGTCAATACGTACTTCTATATCGGGACCACCACAACAACATCGTCTTGCCGTGAACATAATTGCTACCGAGCAAGACCACGAGATCAACACGAGGGAACACCAACAAAGGAAGTGACTCCCTCACCCACAATAAGTACATTTATTGCTGTAACTGTGATACTGGCCAGTAGATAGGTTGCAATGATGAATACTTGCTGTGGTTATGCCAATGATCTTCAACGATCATCACTGACACTGGGTGAGTGATGATTTTAATTGTGTACTCTCTTTCTACTTCTAATCAGTCAATACTAAAATATACAGTCCACAACCATTATTGTATCGTATGTATTAGTGCGAGCTATTTTACTTTATAAAACTGGTCAAGGATAGAGGTGGGTTTATCGTGTGGGAGGATATCGAAGGGAGCCGTCTCAGATTAGATTTTGCCACCGAAGTGGCTAGTTTATTGTGCACCCCATATCCATCCTGTGGACGGTAGCGCAAGAGCATATGGATACACAAAAGGCCTAGGCACTAGGCCCCAAAGGGGTTAACAATTGTACATTTGGGTTTATATCTACATTTCAATTATCTGTTACAAGCAAATTTAGGAAATTTGCTTAGTACAATTGGTATCTTATTTCATGAATAAGATATCTTGACATGTCACATAGGTTATTATACTGTCTATCTCTATATTCCTCAATAAGTGGACAATTAAGCACATAGTGTTCAAGACAGTGACCATATGCCTGATCATATAATTTGCATTTAGTTTGATCATCATCTGTGTGTCTCCCAAACTGCCAGAAGTACCTGTAGCCAAGCCTAAGCCTGGCCACTACAACATCAGTCAGTCTGTTCACATTGCAAGTTGCTCCACAAACATGCCCATCTGTGCTCGCATTATCATGAGCACAGATAGGCACGTTCATGGAAATTAATTTGGATTTATATCTACAGTTCACTTATCTGTTACAAGCAAATTTAGGAAATTTGCTTAGTATAAGTGGTATCCTACCTTCACTAATAAGATATCTTGACATGTCACATAGGTTATTATACTGTCTATCTCTATATTCCTCAATAAGTGGACAATTAAGCACATAGTGTTCAAGACAGTGACCATATGCCTGATCACATAATTTGCATTTAGTTTGATCATCATCTGTGTATCTCCCAAACTGCCAGAAGTACTTGTAGCCAAGCCTAAGCCTGGCCACTACAACATCAGTCAGTGTTCACATTGCAAGTTGCTCCATAAACATACTTATCTACGTTCATGTTATCATAGTGGGTTATAGATCTACTCAGGCTTCTAACTGCATTCCTATAGCTATCATTTTCATTATTTATTTCTCTCCTAATATTATTCCTAATGCTAGACACAGATATACCAAAGTTATATTCTACATTCTCCTTCTGGGTACTCTTCTTGGCTAACATACCAACTTTATCATGAAGGAGTAATCCAATGTGTGACGGAATCCATAGCAATTGTACAGTAATTCCTTTGTCCCGGATTTTTGAGTATCTATACCTGGCTTCTCCAATGAGCATGCTGTTAGAGTCATTATATGAGTCAAGAGCCTTCAATGACGACATAGAATCAGTAATGATGATAGAGTCAAGCTCAGTGTCATAAGTTAGCTTTAGTGCCATTAGGATTGCAAACAATTCAGTTTGCAGTGTAGACGCCCAGTTGTTAATTCTTATGCCTAGTTCAAAAAAAATATTATTGTTCTTAACTAGGGAGGTGGCAACCAGAGCAGATGCAGCCCTGCCAGAAGACTCCTGTTTAGATCCATCAGTGTATATAACTTAAGATAACTTATTACTACCAGCTAGGCCAGAAATTTCTTCTTGAACAGTTGCTTTAACAAGTGATTTAAGGAAGGGATTACTAGCAATGAGCTTCTTGGGAGGGACTTGCAGGTATGTGATATTAAATGAACACATCTTCCATGGAGGGGTGAAATGCTCTTGTTGCCTACAGTGATACAATTCATGCAGGTTGTAAACCTTAATGTAATTGCATGTTTTCACAATCCATTTAGATCTGTGAGTATTTACTTCTAGACATTTAGTAAGATTCATTGTGATAGTGTCTGGTTCATTTATTAACATTCTAATACCAAGTACAGTGTTAATCTCAACAATCCTTTCACTGATACTAGTAATACTAAGCTCCTTCCTCATATTAAGAACCTTTGTAGATTTGGGACAGCCAAGAATAATTGTGAGAGCTTCATTTTGCATTAACTCCAAGGGTCGGAGAGAACTTTCTCGAGCTAATATCAACATGGGAGCAGCATAATTAATTAAGGACCTAATATAGGCTATGTACATCATTCTCGCGATTCTCACATTAGCACCATAGTTGGGGTTGTAGCCAGCTACAGCTTTAAGAGCATTTAGTCTATCTTTGCATTTTTTATTTAGTTGTGGTATAGTAGATTTGGTAAAGGGTACATCTGCCCCAAGATATCTGTAAGTTTTAACGTAGCTAATGTATTCACCCTGCAAATAGATGGGTGGGGGATGTCGTTTGCTTGTTAATATCTTTGTTTTAGAGGAAGATATTACGAGGCCTAGTCGATTACAAATTGCTTGAATTTCATTAAGAACGGTACTCATCTTTTTATGCCCTGTTGTATGGATCATGATGTCATCAGCATAGCTTATAGCTTTATGTTTAGGTGAGGCAGGTAGAGCGTTTAGGAGAGCATTAATCAGAATATTAAATAGCATGGGACTGAGAACTCCTCCCTGTGGTGTACCTAGGGACATTTCTTTAGATTCGCTTCTAAAGCCTTGTTAGAGGACAGAGGATACTCTGTTTGACAGGTATCCTATTATCCAGCAGAGTAGGCTACCACCAATATTCATTTTGGCTAGTTCATGTAGTATAACAGTTCTGTTCGCGATATCAAATGCAGATTTTAGATCAAGAAATGTGGTAAAACTAGTAGAGGTGTGTGAGGTAGAAAGGTGAAGATACAATTCTGCACACTCTTACCTTTCATGAACCCATAGAGGAGGGAAGAGTTGGTGTCTGACTCTATAGTACAGTCTGTTAAGTATCATTCTTTCAAAAATTTTACAAAGACAGCTAGTTAAGGAGATCGGTCTAAATGTATCAGGCTGTTGGGGCTTAGGGATAGGCACAATGAGACTATTGGTACAGGAAGTAGGAAGAACTCCCTCAATGTAATTGGTATTATACAGTGTCAACAAAGGATTATTAGGCACGTGCCTTAAAGTTCTGAGAATATCATAGGTTATACCATCCTCTCCAGGAGCAGTTGATCGACCTTTAGTTAATGCGTTATCTAATTCATACTCGGTGAAGAGGCAATCACTCTCATCAATATTTTGGCTCATAAAATTAATCAGTTTCAACATTTCTTCAGAAGCACTCTCTAAGTTTTCTCTAATATGAGATGGCAGGTTTTCATGCCTGGAGATTTTGGACCAGTCATTTATGAGGTCATTTGCTTTTCAAGTGGAAAGGGATGAGCAACATTGCCAGTCTTTTCCTGGTTATTTTATTTATACCTTTCCAAGCCAAACTTAATCCATTAACGAATTGTTTCGTCTCTACGACCAGGGCGACTCAAGTTTTCTACACACCTCGCGGGAGTGACTGCGGTAAAATAATATGTCGGTCACCTCCCGTTGATATTATCTGTTTGAAAGTGGCGGTGAAGTCCATACAGGTAGTCTCACAATTCCCCACCCCAAGTGATGTATGACCCTGTGGGTTTAGTACCTCCCAGTGTATGATATATATGTTTCGTGTAGTATATAAGAATCCAAGTGATGTCACAGATGTGTCGAGTCTTCAATCAGGGCAGAAGTCTCAGTTATTTTCTTATAGGAGAAAAGTTCCCCGTGTATGTATGTATGCATATATATATATATATATATATATATATATATATATATATATATATATATATATATATATATATATATATATATATATATATATATATATATATATATATATATATATATATATATATATATATATATATATATATATATATATATATATATATATATATATATATATATATATATATATATATATATATATATATATATATATATTATATATAATTATATATATATATATATATATATATATATATATATATATATATATTTAATACTATATATCTCCCAGACCCCTTTAAAAAACACGTGTTGACGAGAATAATTTGTGTGTGCATTGGAAGGGTAACACTAATGCATGGGTACTAATTTAGGAATGGGTTTACTGGATGGGCCCCCAGGGGATGAAATACCTCCTGGGAAAAAAAATTGGGACTC